>CAUYPK010065720.1:0-23255 GCA_963574355.1 Loris lydekkerianus | reverse complement strand
GGCATCAAGCCCAGGAGTTTTAGGTTGCTATGAGTGGTGATGCCACGGCACTCTACGCAGGGCAACAGCCTGAGGCTCCAGTGTACTAAAACTGGTCTCACTCTGCCCCTAAGGGTTAAGGCTGTAAGGCAGCTCAGTCCCCACCTTTAGGCTGCTCAGTCACTAGGTTACTAGCTCCCCTCTCAATCCTTGCTCTGCGACCCTGAGGGTGGAGCTTGCTGAGGCTGTTCTCTCACAATGGTTCCCTGGGCCCACAGCTGAAAACTATTAGCTCCGTCTGGCTCAGCGGCTCAGTCTGGGGCCCTAGACATTGCCCAAAGTTCTCTGCACTCCTGCTCAAGCTCTCCCCAAGGCAGCTCAACTTTGTGCCAAGTCCAAAAACACCAAAACGGTTCATAGGTAAGGCCTTTCCAGTTTGCAGTCTCACTGCTGCTGTACCTAACAGCTGCTGGCGGGATTAGACTAATTGAACACAAGCAACCACTTGCCAGTTTTCCACTGTTTTTGTCCTCCTCTTGGGGTCCAGAAGTCTCTTGCTGATTCCCTGTATCCTCAAAGGGATGATTATAGGCAGATCCCACCAGCCAGAGATGCCTGGAGTCTTATCTCCCCAGACTCATGGTGCCCAGTTGCAGGGAAGCCATTGCATGGCCACCATCTTGCCATCAATCCAAGCCCAGGTCACATGTGAGCTCCAAAGGTTGACTCACAAATCCTTGTCATGACTTCTAGCTCCACCTACTTTTCAGATGAATGTTTGTGCATAGTTGTAATAAGAATGTATTACATTAATTCTGCTTTTTTTTAAAAAATAAAATATGACATATATTTTAATGTTAGAAAAGATATACATGCTATTTTACATTATAAAATAGTGGTTTATGAAGTTGATATAGCAAAGGTAGCATAAATCGCATAGACATGCTTTTCTAGGATTGTAAAATTTGGATACTTCCAATTTGAGCTACTATAATTATCTTACACCTTTTATTGTATTTGGTATTATTACAGAAGTGAGAAGTGGTCAAATTGTAAGACTTTAAAAAAAAAATCTGTGAAATTTATCACTATATTTCTTTCCATAAGTCTCTGTGAATTTATACTTCCTCTACAAAAAGTAGAAGAGGACTGATTTTGACACATCCTTTGACAGCATTAAACATATTTGTAAAATATTTTGCTAATTATTAGGTGAAAACAGGTGCTTGTTATTTACAGGCTTTTGTTTCTTGGGAGGTGGGACTTTTTCCCAATATGTTAGTTTACAGGTTACATTTTCTCCTTTGTAAATCTCCTGCTGTTACCCAGTTACCTTAATGTTTTTCTTATCTATTGGCATAGTCTTTGTTTAATAAGAGCATTTATGTGTGTCATATTTCCTACAAACGTGATTGTGTGTTCTGTTTGTTCATATTTTAGTTATTTAGTCACTTTTTGTATATAGACATTTTTAATTTTTTATAGCAAAATCCTTGAATAATTTCCTTTGTAACATAAAAAACTCAAGAATTATGCTACTACCAGATTTAGAAAATGATCTTTCTTTCAGAGCTTTGAACAATAAATCACTTTGGTTTCTCCTGTTTTTTTCACTGCTTGATCTTTTACAGAAAATATTTAGCTCCTTAATCTATATGAAACCTACCTTGGTGCATTGAGAGGGAGTGGTGAGCAAGTCTTTTAAATAAACAAAGAAGAATAAAAAGTTTAAGAGGACCATGATGTTGATGTTAAATGAAAAAGAAAAGTGTCAGTCCCTCTCCACTCTGACCTTCCAGACCTTCCTTGAAGTGCTATTTTTACTTCTTCTAGATTTACTGGACCAAATTTAGAGGAAAACACCTAGTATGACAAAGAAGATGCAGTCTATATGTTGTAAGAAATGACTTGAAGACCTTAAGACTGGATGATGGGTATGTAAAAGCTTTGGGATGCTTGTCACGTGTAGTGGTTAGAGACTCAAGCTCTGGGGACAGCAGGACCTTGGTTCAGATCCCAGTTTTGCGACTTATGTGTTTGTGTTTTAGAACAAGATTTAGATCCATGTTAAGCATTAATTTCTTCCTTCGTTGAACGGGAATAAAAACAGTACCTTTGGCTCCGCGCCCTTAGTACAGTGGTTACAGCGCCAGCCACATACACGGAGAGTGGCGGGTTGGAACTCGGCCCATGCCGGCTAAACAGAAATGACAACGGCAACAAAAAATAGCTGGGCATTGTGGCATGTGCCTGTAGTTCCAGCTACTTGGGAGACTGGGCAAGAGAATCGCTTAAGCCCAAGAGTTTGAGATTGCTGTGAGCTGTGACGCCATCGGACTCTATCAAGGGCAACATAGTGAGACTGTTTCAAAAAACAAACAAACAAACACCCAACAGTACCTTCCCCATGGTTAGGGTATAAAGATGAAATGAAAAAATGCAGGTAAGCATTTAGGAAGATGGTTGGTTCAGAGAATACACTCAATACATGCTGATTGCCTATTTCATTAATTGTAGTGTTTATTTTGTTCTGTGTAAGCTCAAAGAGTAGAGTGAGGATGAAAAGCAACAAATTCTGGCCTATATGAGGCAGGGTTTGCTGAGATTCTGAACTGTTTCAGGAGATAATGGCTCTTTTATGATGAAACATTTTAGGCAATGGCTGAGGTAGGGCTGAAGCTTTCCATGAGTGTCTTTCTGTTTTTTTTCACAGCCCTTCCAGCCTGTCCCTCAGTGAGCCCTAGGGGACATCTGTGGAACACTTGCTTCTTCCTGCCCCTGCCTTCCCTCGGCAGGCTAGCTCAGAGATAGAAATAAAATTGGAGCTTACACCAGCCAGTATAGGGCATTTAATGCTAATTAGCTTGCCAACACTGCAGATGTTTTGAAGAAAGGAAGTTATGATGAAACCTGTACTTTGGGAGGAAGATGCAGAATGGCTTGCCTGGGAGGCATATCAAGGCAGAGAGAGTTATAAAAGGAAACTTAAAGACTAGTGGAGTGGGAGTGGGGGGAATAAGGGGAGGAAGAGCAGAGGTGGCAACTAGGGGTCCATTCAAGACACAGTGGAGAGGACAAGCTGTCAGGATTAGGCCACATCTTCCTGTATGTGTGTGTGAGAGAACATTGTCAAAGATAAAACAAAGCTGGCCATTAGTTAAAAGTGGTGAAAACATGTTTTTTCCAGGAACAACTGATCACAGGGGAAAGAGATAATCTCCATTCCAGTTTGTACAGAGGTGACTGGGTGTTTTAAAGGGGAAATGAGGGAGGATGGGGTGGCAGCAAGTAGGAGCTCAGTAGAGTTGGGGCGTTGAAAAATTAGGAAAAGCAGACAGGGAGTTTAGTCAGTGTAAACGCGATATTCCAGCTGTTTGCCAGCTGGAAATTATTGAAGTTAGGATTCTACACTCCACAGAGGCCGGGAGACAAAGGCCCTGTTTCTTCTAGACAATTGCATTCATAGGAATAACTTTCAGGTCCTTGAGAAAGATACACCTAAGTTATTGGAGAGACATACATATATAAAGAGAGGTTTCTTGACTCATGATGGGTCTGAATTGAAAATATTGTAAGTTCATCATACAAGATCATTGCCCTACAATTGGGCAAATCATCTAACAAAGCCTGTTTTATAATAAAGTGCTGAATATCTCATATAATTATTAAATACTATACTGATGGTGAAAAACAGCATGGTTATCTGGGGATTTGAAGCATGGTTTCTACTGAATGTGCATGGCTTTCCCATTGCAAAATCGAAAAATTGCAAGTCAAACCATTGTTAAAGTCAGGGACCATCTGCCTCTCAAAGGTTCAAAGTGATTTACAATTTCAAGCTTTCTGCTTTTAGTGAATGTTCCAAGAAAAGGGGAGGGAATGTCAGTGGCCTCTTGTCAAGTGTTGTCTAGAACAAATGGTAAATTCTTTTGACAGCCTTGAGCTTCTTTCAAGAGGAACTCCAAGGAGGGACGGTGAACCCAGAGATCAAACTCAGGCCGACAGCAGCCATGCTAGCTTTGGTCAAGAGTCTAAGTGCAGGGGTGTGGTAAGGAGCCATCAGCCATCTGTGCAGGCCCAGGATGATACAGAGGGGTGAAGAGTGGGAGCATTAGGTACTATTCCTGGTTTTACGATTCATGAGTTGGAAAAACATCTCTTCTCTTATGTTGTGAAGCTCAAAAGGGATAATATATGTGAAATGACTTGGAACGTGGATATAATTATTTTTAATACTGAGAATCATAATTGGAGACCTTGGTTCCCTCTCCTGTTATGAATTTATGTAGCAGCATAAACGGCCAAGTCCTTCAAGGGAGAAGCCCGAAGGCGAGACTGCCAGGACTCTTTTTTAATTCCCTTGGTAAAGCGCTTACTTCCAACTGATGCGTCACACTTGTTTGCTTGTGTTTATTTTTTTCCTTTTCTTTTTGGACTTGCTTTCTCTGCATGGGCTATGGCAGCCTAAAATCCATTGCCAGCAGGGAAAATGCTTTAAAAAGAATGCTGAGTCTGCTCAAAGTTTGATGGAGATTATTTTTTAATTTAAAAAACCTTTTTCTTGGGAGGGGCTAGTATTATGCTAAAAAAAGAAAAATAGTATTTGACACTTCTTATTACTTTTTGTGCTCTGCATCCAGGAGATATGTTACTTGGAAAACATTCAGTCCTCTGATAAAGGCTGTGACTTCATTTCTCACTCTATGGGACTGATAGAAATATTCAAATGATGTACTAGTTTTTCAATTACAAAGCTTAATTAATGTAAAACATTATTTGAATTTGAATGAAAGCACTGTGCAGAGTTTGGTTTTTACTTTGTATGAGCTTAATCTTTTCTTCCCAGGTGGGTAGTTGCTGAAGCTGCTTGAGGGGAATGCTAAGGAATAGTATCTTGTTTTTGTAACGCTTCCATCATTTCAAAATGATTGTCATGATCTCATTTGATCCTCATAACAAACTAGAGAACTTGTTAGGGCAAGGGTTAGTGTCCCAGATGCACAGATGAGAAACCAAGGCCCAGGAATGTTGTGTGATTGAGTAGCAGAGCTGAAAGTAGAGGACAGATCTCCTACCTATTAATTGGAAGTGCCACAAAACCAGTCAAAAGCAGGCAGTTCTTAAGATGCGGCAGGGATGGGACATTGTAAATCTAGTAGAAATTCATAGTTAAGATTTACAGGTCTAGTCAAATGCTTGGGGATACTTGGTTTAATTGAGATTACTGCTCAACACACTATTTAAATTCCACATAGGAAAATTTGGGGAGGGTTAAAACTAAGAATGGTCTCTTTTGATGTTGAGATGTTTCCTAACCAGTTCGATGAAAATATTTCAAATTGTATATAAAAACAGCATATTGTACGCCACGATTGCATTAATATACACAGCTATGATTTAATAAAAAAAAAAACCCAAAAAACAGAAAAAGAAAAAATAGCTTTTTGGGCAGTGCCTGTGGCTCAGTGGGTTGGGTGCCAGCCCCATATACTGAGGGTGATGGATTCAAACCTGGCCCCAGCCAAATTGCAATAAAAAAATATCCGGGCGTTGTGGTGGGCACCTGTGGTTTCAGCTACTCAGTAGGCTGAGGCAAGAGAATCGCCTAAGCCCAGTGCTGTGAGCTGTGTGACACCACGGCACTCTACCAAGGGCGATAAAGTAAGAGTCTGTCTCTAAAAAAAAAAAAAAAAAAGCTTTTTTAGATATAATTTACATACACTCTGATTTGCACAAAGTGCGCAATTTACCGATTTAAAAACATACACGTATATTCAAAGAAACATACAACTATCACCACAGTCCCCTTTAGAATATTTTCATCACCTCAAAAAAGGAACTCTGTACACTTTGGCTACCACCCTCTTATTCCTCCATTCACCCTTAACTGTAAGTAATCCACTTTCTGTCTCTGTAGATTTCCCTATCCTGGATTTTCATATGAATGAATTGGATTTGTATGACATGTGGACTTCAGTGAGGGGCTTCCCTTCGGTTAGGGGCACGCAGCGGTATCTCGTTATGGTTTTGATTTGCCTCTTCTTGATTAGATTCCACATGAATTTTTATAATCAGCTGGTCCAATTCTACAAAATCAGAGGTGTGATAGGAATTACACTGGGATCAGTTTGGGGAGTTTTCAGGTTCATGTAAGTTGTAGCCTGTATCAGTGTGTCATTCGTTTTTATAGCTGAATAATATTCTAACATTTGGGTATATCTTTATCCATCTTTTGGTGGACATTTGGGCTGTTCCTCTCTGATAGCTACTATGAATATAGTGCTCTCCATACTCGTGGGCACATTTTTGTGTGAACACATCTTGTTCTCATTTTTCTTGGCTAAATACTTTGGAATAGAATTACTTGGTCAAATGGTTATTCTGTGTTTGAGGAATCATCATGTTTTCCAACGTGTCTTTTCACCATTTTACACCCCCATTAGCAGTGTAGAAGTGTTCCCATTTCTTAACATTTTTGCAAGTGTTTATTATATGACATTTTGATTTAGCCATCCTAGTGGACATGCAGTGGTATTTCATTACGGTTTTGATTTGCTTCTTCTTGATTAAATTCCATGCGAATTTTATAATCAGCTAGTCAAACTCTACAAAGTCAGCTAGGAGTCTGACAGGAACTGCACTGAATCTGTGGGTCAGTCTGGGGAGTGCTGCCATTTTCAGTGTCCTGTTTTTCGCTACATGAACATGTAGTGTTTTCCCATTTATTTAGATCTTTAATGTCAACACTATTTATGGAGCTTTCAGAGTATAAGTTTGGGACTTGTTTTATTAAATTAATTCCTAAGTATTTTAGTCTTTTTGATGCTAGTGTGAATGGAATTGTTTTCCTAATTTTACTTTCAGACCATTTGCAAATGTATAAAAATAAAATTAATTTTTGTACCGTGTCCTGCAAATCTGCTAAACTTGTTTATTAGTTCTAATTTTTTTTTAGTGGCTTCCTCAGGATTTTCTATTTATACCATCAGATAATGTCATCTGTATCTAATGCTGTATGCCTTTTCCAATCTGTATGCCTATTATCTTCCCTTCCCCTCCCTTCCCTCCCCTTCCTTCTCCTTTCTTCCCTCCCCTCCCCTCCCCCTTCCTCCCCTCCCCCTTCCTCCCCTCCCCTTCCTTTCCTGTCTCTTCTCCTTTGTGTGTTATCTGGTTATTCCTTTTCTATGTTAAGAGCCACACTTTTTATTTGATTTTATTTTACTTTATTTTTCAGGTTGATGTGAGGGTACAAACAACTGGGTCACAATGTTTGCATTTGTTAGGTAGGTGGAGTCCCTCTTGTAGTTGTGTCCTGCACCCAAGAGGTGTACCATACACCCTTACAAAGGCCCATTAAGTGGGAGCACTCCCATCCCCCGCCCTCATTCCTCCTCCCTCCAACGTGAATTGAATTGAATTTTCCTCTTATGTGGGCATGTCTTAGATCGTCTTCTGTTAAGATCCGTGCTTGTCATTTAAGTTCATGTTTTTATTTCATTATGTATAACTACCCTGGCTAGAATCTCCAGAACAATGTTGACTAGAAGTAGTGAGAGCAATTTTGTCTTGTTCCTGATCTTAGGAGAAAAGCATCTAGTCTTTCACTATAAGTATGATGTAAGCTGTGGGTGCTTCATATATGTCCCTTACTAGGTTGAGGAAGTTCCCTTCTATTCCTAGTTTGTTGAGTATTTTTATTAGGAATGAGCATCAGTTATTATCAAATGCTTTTATGTAATTTTTGATTTTTATTTTATTGCTATAATATGTTAAGTTCATTGATTTTCAGATGTTATATCAACATTGCATTCTGGGGGTAAGTCCCACTTATAAAGTGATGGTATATAGGCATTTTAATATGCTGCAGAATCTGATTTCTTAGTATTTTGTTGAGGCATTTTGCATCTATGTTCATAAGAGTTATTGGTCTAGAGTTTGATTTTGATATTTTTATTTCTGAGTTTGGTTTTAGGTTAATATTGCCCTCATAAAATGACTTGGGAAGTGTTCTCTTCTATTTTTTTTTTAGAAGAGCTTATAAAAACTATTAGTACTTCAAATGTTTGATAGAATTTCCTTTTGAAGGCATCTGGGTTAGGGCTTTTTTGGCGGGGGAGGTTTTTTGGTTATTAATTTAGTCTCTTTATTTGTTATAAAGTCTATTCATATTGTTTATTTCTTCTTGAATCAATTTCAACAGTTTGTATCACTTAAGTATTTGTTCGTTTTATCTAATTTATCCAATTTGTTGGTGTACAGTTGACCATAGTGTTCTTTATAGTCCTTTTAGTTTTTGTAAGGTCGTTAGTAATATCCCCTCTTTTGTTTCTGTTTCTATTGAGTCTTCTCTCTCTTTTCCTTGGCCAATCTAGTTTAAGTTTGCTAATTTTGTTTATCTTTTCAAAGAATCAGCTTTTGGTTTCATTGACTTTCTCCATTGTTTTCCGATTGTCTGTTTCATTAACTTTTCCTCTGATCTTTATTTCCTTCAATCTGCTTGCTTAAGGCTTAGTTTGATCTTTTTCCAGCGTCTTAAGTTTCTTAAGTTGGAAAGTTAT
Organism: Loris lydekkerianus; assembly: GCA_963574355.1. Classification (NCBI taxonomy): domain Eukaryota; kingdom Metazoa; phylum Chordata; class Mammalia; order Primates; family Lorisidae; genus Loris; species Loris lydekkerianus. The sequence goes on along the minus strand of CAUYPK010065720.1, from coordinate 14,718 downwards.
TGATCTTCTTTTTTTTTTTTCTTAACATAGGCATGTACCAGACTTACCTTTGTTACAGAATTTTCTTAGATTTTCTTGAGTAGATGCTTCTTCGTTTGTTATCTGCTAGTTTGCTGTTAGGGACATTTCCAAAAGGTTTCAGTGTGTGTGTGTGTGTGTATGTGTGTGTGTATAGTTATGTATATACACACAAGTATGTATATGTATAAAACCTTTGTTATATATAAATATAGTTTCACTGGGGAACAGATCAGCTTAGCTCCCCATGTGGTAATACTAAAATTCGATCTCATCCTTCCTTTTTGTTAGAGGACTTCAGGGGAAATCTTAGATAAGACATAAGCATAGGACAGTGTACTTGAAGAAAGGTAGCAGTAGGCATTAAGATCCAGGACACTGAACGTGAGCAATGGGTAAACATTTTCAGTGTAAATATGAAGGTAAAACTTTGAGTGCTGGGTATATGTTTAAGATGAATAATAGACAAACCTTCCAACAACTGGAATTCTGGCAATTCATGAATCTATCTTATATGTTTTGGACACTTATATATTCTCCAAGGTCATCCACATTATTGAAGGACACTTTGGGAAAGATTCCCTCACTAGTGAGATGATGAATGATGTGACCTCTTTTTCCTTTCCAAGTAAAAGCTTCAGAGACCCTTATGTGGCTCTGCCTGGGGACGGTCTCGCAGATGGCTTTGGGGACAAGCATTTGCATTCAGCAAGGATCACAGCACTCTGTTTTATAAGCAAGAGAGGAAAAATAACTTTCTAAAAAGTACAGAATATTTCCTCTAGATGTCTGTACATCTGTGTGTACAATGTATTTTTTTCTATTTTCTTCTTTTTAATTTAATTTAACTTTTTAAAATCATTTTATTCTTATGTAAAGAAACCAAGATGTTTTCCAAAAGCAATTAGTAAGAGTTGATACATTAAGATTCCTTTCTTCTTTGATATGTACTTTGTCTTTTACAACTTGCCACCTCTGGCTTATGGGGCCGGCACCCTACTCCTTTGAGCCACAGGCGCCGCCCAAAATATGTTTTTTTTTTTCTTTTAAAAGAAAGACTATAGGAACATTTTTCAATTTTAGCGTTCCTGAGTGTATTAGTATGCTAGGGTTACCATAACAAGATACCACAGACAGGGTGGCTTAAGTAATAGAAATTTACTGGGCGGTGCCTGTGGTTCAAAGTAGTAGGGCGCTGGCCCCATATACTGGAGGGGGTGGGTTTAAAAAAACTGAAAAAAAAAAAAAAAATAGAAACTTATTTCTCACAGTTTTCGGGGCTGAAACTCCAGGATCAAGGTGTTGGTATGTATGGTTTCCTCTGAGGTCTGTCTCCTTAGCCTGCAGTCACATGGCTGCCTTCTCACTGTGTCCTGATACTGTAATCTTGGTTGTCTGTGTCCTAATCTCTTCTCGTGAAGGACACCAGCGGTATTGAGGTAGTCCCCTCCCAGATGACCTCATTTTACTTTCATCACCTCTTTAAAGAGCCTGTCTTCAGATATAGTCACATTCTGAGGTCATGGCGATTAGAACATCAACAGATGGATTTTAAGGGGACACAATTTAGCCCTCTACACTAGGATTTGCTTTTTTCCCAATGTTGTTTCTATTCTGTTTTCCTTCAGTGATCATCAGCTAGAGGTGGAAAAAACTTGGAATTTAGAGAAATTTAGGCTGTAACTACTTGACTTCTGCCTACCTTGGGTTATGACAGATTTGGCTTTTGATTGGCAGATTGCTGGTGCCAGAACAGCCTTTGTCTGGCAGCTCATTGTCATTTCTTTTTTCTTCTTTCTTTCTTTCTCTTTTTTCCTCTCTCCTTGGCATTTCAGCAGGGGAGTTAGCTGGCTCCCTGGGAGACATCCTGCCTCTTATTGTCAGCTCAGCTGTACCCAAACAAGTTGAGACACAGTCGCTTCTTAGACATAATAGCCTCTAAGCAGATCTTCCAGAGGAAACAATAGCATATCCACTTTTCTCCTAAGGATCAAGAGGACCTCTGATTGCTTTTGTGCTTTGTTTTTCTTGTGAAGCTAATTATATTTTCACAAATCTGTTGCTTTTTTTTTAAACTCATAGAGGACGTATTGTTAACAAATTCCTAAAGCATTCTACTGCAGCTGTGACTGGTGTAGATACCTAGTATAAAATATTGTCTTATATCTACCCTAAAATTTTGCTGAAGACTCACTCTTTGGCCAGGTCATCTCAGAAAGCAAAGTTTTGAATGAGTAACATAGTGCAGCCATACATATTCTTTTATGAGATATTCTTACATGTTCTTTCATAAGAAGAATATTCCTTATTCTTTCACTTGTGCTATTGTGAGTGTATTTTTTCTCTCCTCTTCAGAAAACAGAATTGTCATTTCAGCCAAAATAAGTCAATCTAAAACTTATCTTCTAGTGACAAATTGAGAAAACACAGAAAAGTACAACAGAAATAAAAAAATCGTGTTAACTGTATTTCCTTAAAATAAACGTTGCCATTTTTCTGTCCCATAGTCTTCTTGTCTTTTTTCTATGCATCACCCACCCCTTACATTTCTCTATGTTTATAAAATTATAATAACTAAATACTGTTTTGTTTTCTTTTTAAAAATTACGTAACAGGGTGGCACCTGTGGCTCAAAGGAGTAGGGTGCCGGCCTCATAAGCCAGAGGTGGGGGGGTTCAAACCCAGCCCCGGATTGTGGAAATTTTCTTAAATATTTTCTCACAAATATGAGAGGTGGTATTGATTGGTATTCTAGTTTATGAATAAATCATCATCCTCCCAACTCTTTTCTTTACTTGAACATTCAGGAAAAGAACACTGAGGTTATTTTACCAATATATATATATATTTTGTTTTGTTTATTTTTTTTTTTTGTGACAGAGACTTAAACTGTCGCCCTGGATAGAGTGCTGTGACATATAGTTCACAGCAATCTCCAACTCAGACTCAAGCGATTCTCTTGCCTCAGTTTTTCTATTTCTATTTTTATTTTTTTTTAAATAAATTATACCTGTGTACATTGATGCAATCATGAGGTACAATGTGCTGGTTTTATATACAATTTGAAATATTTTCATCAAACTGGTTAACATAGCCTTCACGGCATTTTCTTAGTTATTGTGTTAAGACATTTATATTCTACACTTAGTAAATTTCACATGTACCTTTGTAAGATGCACCACAGGTGTGGTCCCATCAATCACCCTCCACCCATCCTTCCTCCTCCCTTCCCTTCCCTCTCCCCTTTCCCCTTCTTCTTGGGCTATAATTGGGTTATAGCTTTCACATGAAAGCTATAAATTGGTTTCATAGTAGGGCTGAGTACATCGGATATTTTTTCTTCCATTCTTGAGATACTTTGCTAAGAAGAATATGTTCCAGCTCCTATTTTTAGTAGAGACGGGATCTCGCTTTTTTGCTCAGGCTGGTCTTGAACTCGTGAGCTCAAGCAATCCACCCTCCTCAGCCTCCCAGAGTGCTAGGATTACAGGCGTGAGCCACCGCTCCTGGCCTTTAGCTATATATTTTTGAGCATATATCTGTCAATTATATTTCCTCAATCTTCCTCACTGATTTGAAGTTTCAAAATGCCTTGATGCAATTGGGTCTATCTATCGATTTACGTGCTGGTTCATTGATCTGTCTCTTCTGGCATCAGCACTATTTTGCTTTAATTAATAAAATATAAGTTCAGGTTAAAAATCTTGCATTGTGAATAGAAAGCGTTTTATTGTCTGTTCTCACCTATTTATTATTTGGAGAGAGATTTAAATTGAGCAAATTTAATCTTCAGTAGTCAGGGTTTTCCTGGAGGACAGAACTGATAGAAAATACACACACACAAATGTATGAAAGGGAGTTTATTAGGGAGAATTGGCTCACATGTTTACAAAGGTAAAGGCCCACAATAGGCTGTCTGCAAGCTGCGGCAGAAGGCTGGAGCACCTGGGACGTTGCTGGTGCAAATCCTGAAATCCAAAGGCTAAAGAACTTGGCATCTGATGTCCCAGGGCAGGAGGAGAAAAGGCATTGCCCTTCAGGAGAGAGGGACAGAGAGACAGAGAGGGAGGGAGACATGAAGAGGGAACTCAAATACACAGTAACTCTAATATTAATTCAAAGGACAACAAATTGGCAACTTCCCCACTAGTACAAAGACTATTACTTTTACTCCAAGTTATAATATTTCATACAATAAATATTTTAATGTCATCCTTGTATTGCTGAGATAAACCTTTTTCACATACTCGTGGGTTTCATGTGCTGAAATTTCATTTAAGATTTTGCCTCCTTTATCTGACGATAGCCTTTTTCTTTCTCCTTGCCTTTCCTCTTTCCTCTTCTGTTGTGATTTTGATTCAGGGGCACTTGATTAATCTGTTCCCACACAGTGAGCTAAAAAGTGTTTTATTTCCCCCTGGTGTATTCTGGAAGACCTTAGTGATATTGAAAGGTTCAGAATGTGAAAGTTTATTAAAACTTACCCTTAAAACTCCTCGAGCCTTGTTCTCACTGAGAAATGGAAGCTAAGTTATGGGTACACAGGGCACACAGATTGGGACAAGGGATGTGGGAGACTCACATTGAGGGGTACGGGGGGTGAGGGATGAAAAATTACCTATGGGGCATGATGTACACTACTCAGGTGATGGGTATCACAACCCACGCCCCCACAGACTCTACCACTATGCAATATATAGTGTGATGGAATTCATCTTGTACCCATTAAATCTGTTAAAATAGAAAATACTAAATGATAAAAATAAATTTTAAAAAATCCCTTGAATCTTGTGTCACTTTAAAAAATGATACCTTTCATTACCTTTTTCCAGAGTCGTCCATTTTGTATAAAAATTTAAATTCATTATGTTATACTTATTAATCTTTTGTAATTAAAAGTAATCTACCATTTCTCTAGCTTGACTTTACTTCTATCTCGTGTATGTGGGAGAGTTTTCCCTTTTTGTCTGTTGTTAGTCAGGCCTGGCAAAGGTTGGCATTTTTAGTCCTTTCAAAGTTTTATTAATGATACCTATAGCTTTTGTTTTTTGTTTTAACTTATGTTTCTAATTTCTCCATTTTCTAAGTTAAACAGCTTCTTGTTGTTAATTCATTACCATCGTGAAGGGTACGTTTTATTTTTAGCCTATTTTTCTATCTTATGCATTTGTAAACCACTTTTTGCATCATTTTGGGCTTGTCTCACAATTTAGATATGCACCACTGGTAGGTTTTGATACTTAAGCTCTTAAATTTCATGATTTCTGGGTTCTTGCACTCTCTTTTCTGTTTTTTTTTCATGGAAGAGTTGTTGTCTTAAGCTTTTCTAGTGAGTAGTTTTAATTTTTGGCTTATCTTTTGTTTATCTAATTTTATTGAATTGTTTTCAGAAAGTGCATTCTCCATGATTGCAATTGTTTGAAAGTAATGAGATTTTTCTGTGAGGCCTAATGGTAGATTAATTTTTATCAATATTTTCACAAGGTATGAGATTTCGTGATTGATCAGAGAGTTTTACATATCTTTATCCTATCCATATTGATTAATTTTTTGATTATTCAAATCTTATCTTTTGCTTTACTTGATCTCACTGTTGCTGAGAAAGTTGTTATTCTTTCTATGATTTTTTATTATGTTGTTATTTGTTCTCACTATCTTCTCTTGTATTTATGTCAGTTTTTTATTCTTTTAATTTTTGAGCTATGTCTATAGATAAAAATGGTCATGTTTTCTTTTCTTTTTTCTTTTATGTTTTTATCTACATGAATTATTATTTCCATTTGATTCTTTTTCCTCAGACTGTATTTTTCTGATATCAATATTGTTACATTTCCTTAATCTTTATAAGCAGTTTCATAGTATATCTTTTTCATTTATAATTTATAATTTTCAAGTGAAAATTTTCATCTTGTTTTAAATATGTCTCTTACTAGTAATATGTAACTTAAAAAAAATCTGATTTGAATATTTTTATATTCAACCTGGGAATTTAACTTACTCATATTTATAATCATAACTGACATGGTGAGTCTACTTATAATTATATTTAATTGATTATTTATTTATAATTAAAACTTTTAGGTAATTGTAGATTCTCATGTAATTGTAGAAAATAATACAGAAAAATACCTTGTACTTTTTGCTCAATTTCTCTTATTGGTCAATTTTGCAAAACTACGGTATATTACAACCAGGAAATTGACATTTATATAGTCCACCCGTCTTATTCCGATGTAGCCAATTTTACTCACATTCACTTGTGAGCATATGTGTTTGTGCTGGAGCCATCTCAGCCCAAGGGCTGCCTTGTTGGTTTTGCAAAGTAATTGTTACCACTTTTAGGTTATATTCTATAATTATCTTATGTGTGTGTGTGTGTGTGTGTGGGAGAGAAAGAGAGAGAGAATGAATGCATGGATTACTCTGGCTTTGGAAGACATAGTCATTTTATTTGTTTTGGTTTATTTTATGTCCTCTCAGCCCCTGTCGTCACCCCACTTGCAGAACTTTTTAACATAAATACTCTGTTAAAGAGGACAGTATTTAATCTTAGGCTGTCAGCAAACTTGTGTGAGTTATACTTGGCCATCAAGGAAACTGAGTCTTAAAGACGCTGCATACTTCAATTTGGTTACACAGAATAATTAAATGATAATCAGCGATTAATTCAAACATACATAGTACTTAACTTGTAGTTGAGTGATTCAAAGGTGGTACTTACGTTTTTAAGCTTTTTCAATACATAAGGATAAGCAAACGTGTAATTTTCATATGGGCCAAGTCAAGGTAGAAAATTTTGTTTATAAAATTTTGAACAGGATTTAATTTTTACAGTTGAATGGTAGTTATGGTCTGAATGTTTATTTTTTCCAGAGTTTATGCATTGAAATCCTAACCCCCAAGATGATGGCACTAGGAGGTGGGGCCTTTTGGGGGTGATTCGTGCTCTTATAAGAGAGACCCCATAAAGCTGCTTGGCCCTGTGGGGACAGAGCAAGAAGATGCTGTCGATGAGAATGTGACCCTCATTAGACACTGAATTTTCTGGTGCCTTGAATTTGGACATCTCAGTCTCCAGAACAGTAAGAAATAAAGGTATGTTGTTTATAAGCTACCTAGTTTGGGGTATTTTGTTACAGCAGCCTGAACAGACTAAAGCAATGACAGTTATTTTATTGATAACTCAGATTGACAGAATTTGTTAAATATATTTAGTTTAACCTTTGTGTCTACTCTGACTTTGCCTTTACTCAATAATCTATTACTCCCCGTATCCAATAAATGTAAACGCTGTTCCCTCTAAAGATGGTAACAGAAATTAACCTGGAATGAATATCCTTTCTGACAGACCACCCTTCTTAAAACTTTCTGACTCCTGAATCTTGCTTCAAAATCTCATTTGTAGTTTTGGGGTTGTCCTTTGGACTTGGTATTTATATGGACTGTCACTAGAATTTGATTCTAGGCCTTCTTTCATGAGCTTTAGCTCAGAATTATAGTTCTTTCTGTTTTGAATTATGATGTGACTTCACTCCTCCAACACATGTCTCAGTTGGGTCTAACTTTTCCTTATTTGAGGCTTAAGAAAGGACTAAATTCAGGGAAAGTTTACATGCCAGACTACGCAGAGAATACCTACAGATGCCCTGCAGGATACTGTAGAAAAAATAAAGGGTGTTGTGATGAAAATTGTGGAGGCACAGTAGTTTTGATTGAATGGAAAGAGAAATAAAACACTTAGAATATTGGTGAAAGGTAGCAAAGCCCCTTGTTACTGGCCAGTCATCAAGAGGTAGACAGTGATGCCTGGTCATTAATGTGAGGAGAAAGTTTTTGTATAGGTGTGGTTAACTATTACAGATACCTAATTAGCTTTTAAAAAATTATGCTTTTTTAAAAAAATGAAATGTCATATAATTTGGTATATATATGTGTGTGTGTGTGTGTGTGTGTGTGTGTGTGTGTGTGTGTGTGTATACATTAAAGGATACAGTGAGATCTGAAATCCTTCTTTAACTCTTTCTGCCTAAGATGCTGGTAATAATCTTGACCACCAATATGGTCAAGAAAACACTGTGGTACTGTTTGGGTGACTTGTAGACTTTATTTCATAAGTTTATGTTAAGATATGAAATATCTAATTTTATGCTTGGTCAAAAGATGCATCTGTATGTTGTTTTTTTTCCTCTGTTCTCTCTGTTCCCTTTCTTCACTTCCCTGACTGCCTTTCAAAACTCTCTTCACGCCCATATAATTATATTCTAACATGACTTGCCTTTCAGTAAGCCTTTTGGAAATGATAATTGACTTGTGCCCAGGTCTTAAACTCCTTTCCAGAAACCATCTTATAAACTCTTAGAAAAACCTGCACTGACCATATGCTAAAATGAAATTCTATGTATCCGTAACAGCCACTAAATCCAGTGACATTGCCAAGGGCTGCCCTGCTGCTGTCTTTCTAACAAAGAGCTATCACAGAACATTATGGGAGGAGGGGACCCCGTTCCCCTCTCTCACACAGGATGTGGATCTGGAGATGAGGCAGGCCATAGGCCAGAAGAGGAACCACCTGCACGAAGCCTTTCCTGCCTCTTTAAACCAATGGCATTTGACAAAAACTCTTATGGACCACTGAAGTGGTAGAAATCCACAGAATGTTAAGAGTCTTTCCCACAGATGACAGAAAGTTACAATATACATGAGTGAGGCCTGATGTAGCTGGGAACTGTATCGCAGGGGAAACCAGGAGAAACTGGAAGAAAAGTGTGTAAGAATCATAAGTAGAATCCTGGTAGGTTGTATAACCATGAAAAAGGCACATGATTTTGTGTTAAATAAAAGCCCCCAATAAATCTTTTTTGCATTCAAAGCTGACAAAATGGTAAGTAAAAAACCAATATGTAGATGTAGTTTTCAAAGTAGATTATATCATTAAGGGAAAGGAAAAATCCAATTATCTCAATTAGAGACCAAAATGTTCCTTGAGCCAATTCCATATTTGCTCATAACAAAAATAACTCTTAAAAAATGGGCCTAAAATTATGTTTTAAATGATTTTTATATCCGTTTAGAGGTATGACAAAGCAGTAATACATATTAAAACCTTAAAATGTGCTTATTGTTTGCTTCAGTGATTCCAAAAGAATTGATTTAAGGAATAGTTCAGAAATGCATGCAATATTTCCTTTGGAAAGTTGTTATCTATAATACTTAAGACTGAGCATGACTATCATATTCAACATTTGTAGCTTAGATCTTGATAGTATGGCCACAAAAGAAAAATCACATCACTGTTCAGCCTTTGCAAGTCAAGCTGTAGAACAGGGGTTGGTGAACTTTTTCTGTGAAGGGCCAGGTAGGCTTTGAGGGCCATGTGGTCTCTAACTGCAGTTATGTAACTTTGCTGTTATTGTGTGAAAGCAGCCATGCACAGTGCATAAATGAATGACTGAATGGGGATGGGATGGTTTATTATGCATCAGGTTTCAGTGGTTGTATTTTAATAAAGCTTATTTATGGACCTTGAAGTTTGAATTTCACACTATTTTCTTGCATTGCAAAATCATATTCTTCTTTTGACTTTACCTGCAATTATTTGAAAATGTAAAACAATTCTTAACTATACAATTGTGGGAGCAGACAGGTTTCACATCCCTGCTATAGAGAAATATTTCATAATAGCAAATAAATTGATTATGCATTGATACATGATAAAAATAAGCTTTGAACCAATATGTACAACTATCATCTTCATTTTTCTAATAAAAAGTAAGTGCTCTTCCAGGGCCTGGGCTGGAGAGTGGAGTAAGTTAGGCGTTATCTCTGGAGAGTAGGGCATACAAGCCAGAATCCAACAGTGTAGATTTGATACAAATTGAGTCTAGAAAAAAATGCTCATGTGTTTCCGCTTTCTTTCCTAAACTTTTCCACTGCCATGAGAAAATGTCCACATTGGCCTGCTAGAGGGATGCCAGATGAGTATAAGAGCGACAGATTATCCCAGTCAAGAGTGTCATAGACACCAGGCCCCAGGAACCTGCCATCTGAATCCCAGTGGATGAGTGACTCCTGCTGAGATCAACCAAGCCCAGCTCCAATTATGCTCCCTGATCCATAGATGTGTGAGGAGTAATAAATGGTCATTGTTTCAACCAATGAGTTTTGGGATGGTTTGTTATGCATCAGTGTTAACTGAATCATAGTTTTGAGTGGTGGTACTAATATCTAAAGCTGTAGATAATACAATAGGTGAAAGAACCAAGGAGAGAGATCATGGTAGGTCCCAGGGAAACTGGCCCAAAGCAGGGAGGGAGACTCCAACCTGGGGTGAGAGGAATACTTTAGTTGGTCCCTGTGGCTATATGCCACCATGTTATTACTTTTTCAGTTAACAGAAAATAGTTTACTAGCCAAGGACAGATTTTTTAGGAGATATTCTATGATTGTTTATAACTCCCTTTGCTGAGTAAGTTTGAACCATAGGAGCTGCTTAGGAATTATGGTTTCAGCCATCTTCAGTATTGGTTTCTACATGCTAATTTGGAATTTGGGCCACAAGTCTCCTTTCTTTTTTTTTTTTAATATATTCTAGAGGAATTAGAGACTTTCATGTAGGTGAGTATCCTTGAACTTGTCATAAATATCTTTAAATTCCCAAGGTGTTATGAATAACAGGGCCATCTCGGACCCAAAGCTATTTTGACTTACTGGTCAGGGATGGTACCTCTTATTATTTTGTGTCCAAAGGAAGGTCTCTGACAATGTTGCATATATGGTTGAACTGCCTAGGTCCACTTATAAGTGGATTGTTTTCAACCAAACCAGCCTCAATAATACTGCATTTGGGTCAGCTGCAATGGCTTGCACCTTTAATCCCAGCACTTTGAAAGCCAAAGTCAGAAGATCACTTGATGCCGGGAGTTCAAGGCAAACCTAGGCAATATAGCAAGACCCTATCTCTACAGAAAATTAAAAATTATCTGGGTGTAGAAGTGTGTGCCTGTAGTCTCAGCTACTTGGGAAACTGTGGTAGGAGGATCCCTGGAGCCCATGAGTTTGAGGCTGCAGTGAGCTATGATGACGTCACTTCACTCTAGCCTGGGCTATAGAGTGAGAACCTGTCTCAAAATAAATAAATAAAAACATTATATTTGCAGGATTCAAGATCTCCCTACAGGGAGGATGGATTTCATCTCTGTGAGTTTTGCATGGCTGACCATGGGACATTGGTATGCATGGATTTTAGTATATGTAGGGGCCCTAGAACAAACAAACACCCTATGTACTCCAAGGGAGGACTGTACATACACAATGAATTCAGTAACTTCAAATTACTTTAGTGAGTATAAAACTTGTTTCTGTTCTTTTAGTGAATTCTTTTCCATCCAGAATCCACAATCAATTATGGGCTTCTCCCTCTGCTAAGTAGAAATAACTTAAAATCCTTCACTTTTGCATAGCACTTTACAAAACCCCTTCACATAGAGTACCCCATTTATTCTCATTACGGTTGTATGAGATACGTATTAGTATTAGCATTTTCAATAAGAAGAAATGGAAGATAAGAGAAGGGAATAACTTATTCCAGGTTCAAGTTCATTAAGTGGCAGAAATGGTGCTGGAAACCCAGGTTCTTTGATTTAAAATCCAAGCTCCTTTCTCTGACAGCACAGCTTTCTCCCTGAGTACAGCTTCGTAGGTTAGCTGCGTATGATTGATTTAACCAATTTTCTCCCTCCAAGGCAGAGGAACTTGTTCCTCTAGAGAGCATCACTGGCTGTGTCCAAGGGTCCTAGCTACAGAGCAAGTGGGAAGATTGGTTGCCTATTAGGTAGTTGCTCAAAATACTTGCAAAACTCCTCATCTGTGTACTGTGAGGGTGTGATATAGATGCATTAGTCTAGAATTATTCCCCAGAGGTCCTTTGTAGAATGTGCGTTAACTAAATTGTGGAGCTGTGCTAGCTCCATCTTACTTTCATTTCCGTCTATGTCCCGTACTTCTTTTAATGGCAACATCATTCTTCTCATTCCATAAAACTTACTGTCCTTGTTTTCTTTTCTTTTCTTCTCATCCTCATCTTTGGAGGGTGGCATCTCACCAGGTGGGGCCATCCCTATGAGGTCATCAATCTCTTCCTGTCCCTTCATTCCAGGCCTTGTCAAGCCCCTTGCAATCTTGCACATAGACCAACCAGTGAGCAATCAAATGGGATTTCGGCTCTTCCCTCTAACCCCCCCCCCCCCACCCGCTCCCCAATTCTTATTGTGCCTTGCCCCAGATTAACCTCGGGAAAGCAGTTACATCACTTCTGTATTTGTGGAAATCTTTAGTGGATCACCACTGATCATGAATAAGGCAGTAACTGTAACTAGGCCTCTTAGAATTATTTTTCTTTTAAATGACTATCTTTTAGAGTAAATGTAGGATCACAGCAAAATTGAGCAGACGGTACAGAGAGCTCCCATGTACTTCCTGCATCCTCACATGCACAGCCTCCCTCACTAGGACTGCCCACCCCTGTGTGGCATGTCTACTGTAAGTGATGAACATACATTGACACGTCATTATCACTCAAGTCCCAGTCCACAGTTGACATTATGGTTCATTTTATGGAGTTTGAGAAATGTATAATGACAAGTATCCACCATAATATTAATGTACAGAATAATTTCACTGTCCTAAAAATGATCTGTGCTCTATCTGTTAACCCCTCCAACCCTACAAGTGCCTGGCAAGAACTTATGTTTTTACTGTCTACATAGCTTTGACTTTTCCAGAATGTCATAGAATTGGAATTATATAGGATGTAGCCTTGCAGGTTGCCTTTTTTCCCCCCCCATTCCATAATAGGCATCTAAGTTTCCTTTATGTGCTTTCTTGGCTTGTTTTCTCATTTCATTTTAGCAGTGGATAATAGTGCATTGTCAGAATGTACCAGACAATGGGATATTTATTTTTCCATTCACTTACTGAGGAAATCTTTGTTGCTTCCAAGTTTTGGCAATTATAAAATAAAGCTGAGATACGCATTTTTGTTTTTATCTGGATATGTTTTTGATTCATTTGGGTAAATACAAAGGAGTATGCATGCAGGATCACACTGGCGAAAGTACAGTTGTCTCTCTTCATCCACAGTTCTGCTTCTTAGGGTTTCAGTTACCCATGGTACAGTCCAGAAAGATATTTTAAAAGCAAGAGAGAAGAGATTTCACAACATCACCATGTGCAAATCCATCTAAATTATTTCTTTGGAGTTTTATTCATGTAGTTTTTTATCTCACATTTAGATGACCCATTTTGAGTTACCTTTTGTTGAGAGTGTAAAGTCACTGTCACTGTCTAGATTCTTTTCTTTTTTTTTTTTTTAATGTGGATGTTCATTTGTTCTAGCATTATTTGTTGGAAAGAGTGTCTTTGCTTCATCAGTTGACTCTAGTTATGTGAGGCTATTAATGAGCTCTTCATTCTGTGCCACTGATATGTTTGTCCACTGTTTTGCCAATGTCATTCTGTTTTTATTTATGTAGTTTTATTATAAGTTTAAATGTCTTCAAGAATGGAAGAAAAAAGTATCTAATGTCCTCAGCCCTACTATGAAACCAATTTATAGCTTTCATGTGAAGGCTATAACCCAACTATAGCCCAAGAAGAAGGGGAAAGAGGAGAGGGAGGGGAGGGGAGCGGGGAGGTTGGGTGGAGGGAGGGTAATTGGTGGGACCACAGCTACGGATGCATTTTACAAAGGTACTTGTGAAATTTACTAAGTGTAGAATATAACTGATTTAACACAATAACTAAGAAAATGCGGTGAAGGCTATGTTAACCAGTTTGATGTAAATATTTCAAATGGTATATTAAACCAGCACATTGTACCCCACGATTGCATTAATGTACACAGCCATGATTTAATAAAATAAAAAAGTCTAGTAATGTCAGTCCTCCAATTATATTCTTCTTTTTTCAATGTGACATTGGTCATCTGGATCTTTTTTCTCCTCACATAAACTTTAGAATTAGTTTGTTTATACGCACAAAATGGTTGCTGAGAATTTGTTTGGGATTTCATTGAATCTCCAGATCTAGTTATAAAAAGCTGACATCTTGGTAATATTGAGTCTTCCTATCCCTTAACATGGAATATCTCTCAGTTTATTTAGTTCTTCTTGGATTTATTTCGTTTGAGTGTGCAGTTTTCCTCAGACAGATCTTGTTACATATTTTGTTAGATTTATACCTAAGTATTTTAGGGGATGCTAATGTAGATTATACCATGCTTTTAATTTCAAGTACCACTCGTTTATTGGTGGTATGTAGGAAAGTTATTGACTTTTGAATATTAACCTTATATCCTACAACCTTGCTATAATGATTTTTTTGTTTCATGAATTTTTGTGTCAATTCTTCTAGATTTTCTCCATAAACCATCTTGTCATCTGTGAACAAAGGTCTTCTAAGATTTTAAAAAATTTGACCCTAACCTTAACATCATTGTCTGCTCTTCTACCTTCAACTGTCCAATATTTGTTATTTTCTGTTTTTTTTTTTTTTTTTTTTTTTTTTTTTTTATTTTTTTTTATTTTTTTTTTTTTTTTTTTTTTTTAATAATTTTTATTTAATAATAATTATTTTTTTTTTTAATAATATAAAAAAAAAAAAAAAAAAATAAGACAAAAAAAAAACAAAAAAAAAAACCAAAAC
>CAUYPK010065719.1:0-14793 GCA_963574355.1 Loris lydekkerianus | reverse complement strand
CCAGAAGACCAAAAGTCACAATATAACAAAGACATCTGTACCAGAATGTTTATTGCAGCCCAATTCATAATTGCTAAGTCATGGAAGAAGCCCAAGTGCCCATCGACCCACGAATGGACTAGCAAATTGTGGTATATGTATACCGTGGAATACTTTGCAGCCTTAAAGAAAGATGGAGACTTTACCTCTTTCATGTTTACACGGATGGAGCTGGAGCATGTTCTTCTTAGCAAAGTATCTCAGGAATGGAAGAAAAAGTATCCAATGTACTCAGCCCTACTATGAAGCTAAATGATAGCTTTCACATGAAGGCTATAACCCAACTATAGCACAAGACTATAGGGAAGGGGCCAAGGAAGGGGAAGGGAGGGGGGACGTTTTGGTGGAGGGAGGGTAATGGGTCAGGCCACATCTAAGGTGCATCTTAGAATGGGTACAGGCGATTGCACTAATGTACACAGCTATGATTTAACAATAAAAAAAAAGACGTACATAGAGGGGCTTTGTTTTCAGAAATGCATAATCTTGGAAGGAGGCTGAGTTTGCATGTTTCAAGTGGCAGGAGGGTGAGGAGGAGGGTTTAAGGCCCAGTGTTTATGACACAGAGGAAAACTGGGGGAGGATTTCAAGGGGAGAGAGAATGCATGCTGCCTCTAGTTACTGAGAGAAACTTCATGGAAGGAAAATGAATTAGGTTTGGCTCTTAAATGTGGTTGTAGTTGAAAAGATAAGATGAGAGGAAAATCATGTGAAAAATGTTCTGCTAAGGTAGGGATCCATGTGGTCTGAAAGGACAGATAGAGGCAAAGAGGGATTTAGATGTAGGGAGATTTATTTAGAATTGATGTCGGCTAGTTTTAGACTAGATCATGAGGAATCAGAGAGAGAGCGTATTATCCTATCACCTAAAATATGTCTGATGCTATATCATCAGACATTTTGTTTTTTTTGGAGACAGAGACTCACTCTTTTTCTCTGGATAGAGTGCCATGGCATTGTAGGTCACAGCAACCTCAAACTCTTGGGCTCAACTGATCTTCCTGCCTCAGCCTCTCTGGTAGGTGGGACTCACAAGCCCCTAGTGTAACACCCAGCTATTTTTAGAGATAGGGTCTCCCCCTTGCTCAGGCTGGTCTTGAATTCCTGAGCTCAGGTGACCCACCCGCCTCTGCCTTCCAGAGTGCTAGGATTACAGGTGAGCCACTGCACCCGGCCTACATCAGACTATTTAAATTAAAACATTTCCTTGAAAAAGAAAACTTTCAAAATTATTTTGCTTTACTAAGACAATTTATTTTAGAATATTTGGGGAGCAGGATGGGGGTGTCTACCTTAACTATGCTTTCAAAAATATTTAGTTGACTAGAACACCAGCAAATTGTCTTTTAAGCAAAGACAATTAGTGGCCAGTTCATTCATTTATACTAGCTGCTGCTTCTCTTCCCCTTCAAGGCATATTCCAAATAATCAACTCTAGAGTTATTGTATATATTATACATCTAGTATATTGCTTTTTAAAGAATAAAAGTCAATTTGATTATTAGGATATAAATTTCTTTTTATTTCCTGGATGTGGGCAAACTTCTGGCTCTCAGGTGGAAGGCCTTCATTATGTTTTTCATTGATTTCATAGAAAAATCACTTTTTCTATTTAGTAGCATTACATCGAGTACTGGATTCAACAGATTTTATTCATTTGGTTATAGCCCTTTCTACTGTGGAGTTGAAATCCTGTCCGGGTCCCATGAGGAGGATTTTCTTGTGTCTTTGAAAGTCAATTTGAAGAAACTCAGAGCCTTTCCACTGTGGAATTGAAAAACCTAATAAATTTGTACTAAAATGTTTATTAAAATGAAGTGGGTCAGGGCATTCTTTGCAGAGGATTTCTTTAAATAGTAAGATAAATTTAAGCAGTATTCTGGTTGTAGATAAATGTTCTCTAGGCTTGCTTTATGTTTTAAACTAAAGGTATTCTAATTAATTCAGTTTCAACCTAGGCTGTTCTCTACCTATAGCAGTCATACAGTAAATGTATGTATATTTTTTCAGTATTTACCCCAGTTAGGACCTAGTACATGGCCAAATTGATTAGAAACATATATGCAAGCCTAGTGCTTAATGAGAAAAAGCATGCTTCTATCTATCAAGAAAGTTGCATAGATTTAACACATTGAACAGGGCAATAAAGAGCTTTGTTTCAGTGATTTCATTTTCAAAGATATTGCTGCAATTACTTGGATATATAACTTTTCTTTTCTTCTTTCCTAGAGGAAAAATGAAAACAGTCCAAGCAAATGGTGAAATATTAAGTTGAATGTGATTTTCCTATTCCAATTTTAAATGTTCTCAAGGAAAATTAAATGATGTTGACTGTAGTTCCAAGTTCCCATTGTGCTGCAGTGATAAATAATAAAAATGAAATGTGTTTTTATAAACCAGTAGTGCAGTGGAGCTGCAGTTGGCCCTCCCACTTATAAAGCAGCCTTGTTTTCGCTGCATTTTGCTGGCAATGCTTTTTCTCTTTATAGGCTCAACAGGAGAGCCTGCAGGGGAATGACGACTTGGTGTGGCCATGTTTCTAGTCAAAGGACCTTAAAAAAGAAAAGAAAGAAAGAAAACTATGGGCACAGACCACGCCGATCAATATGTAATGACAGGACTGGGTCGATGACTTCTGATTTTCTTGGTTTTCAAAATGTCAACTCAATGAATGTATTGACAGATTTTTAAAAAGTCTCCAAATAGAACAAATGCCCACATTCAAGAAAGTTTTATCATTTATTTTATTCACAAGTATTAAGTTTTATTTCAGATAAAGTTTATGGTTAAACTTATCTGCATGTTAAACCTACAGAATCTTCATTCTGTTAATGTTACATTGTCCAAATTTTTGTTTCCCAGAAATAGATGTTCTGATTATTCTTTCCAGAGAGTGGAGTTTTTCATTCATACCATAAAATATCATTCTGAATAAAAGGTAAACATTTTTGAGTTATAAAGACAGTAATGATATTAAGGATCACAACTGTGACAATATAGCATCTTTGTTTTAGAGATTTAAAAAATCCTTTTTTACATTTTTACATTTTTTTACATTTATGGAGGTCACATACCGATAACACTTTTTTTAATTAAGTCATATACACATAGATCATGAATACATTTATGCATATGTGGGATACAATGTGTTGATTTTTTAATACAATTTGATGTGCTTACATCAAACTAATCAATATAGCTTTTGCTTCATTTACTTGATTATTATGTTAAGACTTTTTTTATGTTCTACACTTGATAGATTTGACTTGTACCCCAGCAACACTTTTTATATGTAAAATATTATAAATCAGCTTGTCCTTAAAATCTTGAATCTACTATAATTTTGGTCTTGTGCCTAATTCTGTGTGTTATGAATTCTGTGATTCTCAAGTTTGAATTTAAGTAAAACTTCCTTTCCTCATTTCTTTTTTATTCTTTTCCTTTCTTTCTTTTCTTTTTTCAACTTTTCTACCTTCTTTCTTTGTAACTCTCTTTAAAAAAAACTTTACTTTGTGAAAACTTAAAAATTTTTAAATAAAATTAACATACGCTTATTTTGAAATATTTGGTCAAAATGGAAAAGTGTTAGATAAAAATGGCATTCCCCCGAATCATCCACCATTCACCTTTTTATACATATTCCTTCTGTCTTTTCTTTAGCAAATAGATTTGCTTTACTAATATCCATTCAGTTTTTTGTCTTTCTCTTTTTCACTGAACTTACATCAAATATCTTACTGTCTTATTCAAAATTCTCTCAAGTGCTGCCTAAATTATTTGTCCACAGAAAAATATACAGTAGTTACAAGCTTATGAAAGGCTGGCTCATTTCAGCATTTCTTCCCTTTTCTCGCTTACGGTTTTTAATCTTTTCCGCTTAATCACTTCAAGCTCTATTGCCTGAAAGTATGTAGGAGTTTCTCCCATTTTAAATACATTTCCTATACACATGTCCCATTCTAATTGCTGCTTTTTCTCCTTGAGGGGGTCATTCACTTTTAAAGCTGTTCTACTCGGACTTTGGCCTGCTTCAGGCTATTCCTGCTCTAGAAACTGGCACCATGGACATCTGGGTCACTCAGTCCACTGGTGTCCTTGTTATAACGTTACCTTCACCTCTCTGTATAACCCCTTTTTTGGAGGGCTGCACTTCCTCTGCCTCCCACCAGCTGTGCTGAAGGGCCCTCATGCTCTGTCCTCGTCCCTCTCATCCCCCCTCACACTCTCACCCTCTCCAGTGATGGCAACCGCAGCCCATGTGCCCGTTACTCTCATGTAAAAATCTCAGACCCCACTTTCCATGGTCTCTGACTGTGTGGTGCTCCACGGAAAATCCCACCTCTTCATGTGTAAATGCTGCTATTCTATTCTCTGATTGCTTCTACGGATTCCCTTTTTCATCCTGCATCTTGCTGGTTCCCAAATCAGACCTTTCATTCCATCCATCTCATTCCCTCCATTCAGCAAGTTGAAAAGTCTTGAAAGACACCTGCCCTGACCCCACCCATCTCTGCCCCTCCTGTCTTCTCCAAAGTTACTACCTCGCTCAGTCTTGTGATGTTTTTTGCCCGGCCACTCCCGGATCCCACAACACTGTCCCTCCTTTTCACGAATGCTAGTGATGTTCAATCTCTTTGCCAACTAGTACTCACATTTCAAGACTTAGATTCAAGGCTAACCCTATGAAAATTTTCCTAACATCCATCTCCCTCTTGTAAAGTAAAATCCACTTTCCCTTGAGACTCTCCACTTTACTGTGTATACTCTTTCCAAACATTTGCAGTCAAATGTGTTTATACATATTTCTTTCTGTATTGGACTGTACATGTAACTCACTGAAGCAAGAATCATGTTTATCAAGATATGTCTTATTTGTTTTTGTATTTCTTGTGCCTGAAACGTAGGAGATATACAGTGAGTATAAATTAACATATGACTGAATTTATATTTAATGTTCTCATTGATTTAATAATTTTTAGTATTTCCAATTGATTGCTTATGTCTAATGTCACAAAATGTATCATAAATCTTTATTTGAATTTGCATTTACTTCTAGAATATAAATAATCCCCAGAAGTGAAATTATTGGGACAAAGAATTGAAACACTTCAAAGATTCCCGAGACACATTGCTCAAATGTAAATCAGAATATTTGATGTTTCTAGTATATTTTAACACAAAGTATAATAAATTTTTGTTTTTAAAACAATAGTATAGTAAGGGTGTATTCCTTCTACTTTACTACTGGAGAGTTATTTTGGAGTTGGGTAATGTTCTGTTTCTATTTGGAAACTCACATGGCAACATGCTGAAGTTAGTAATACTGAATTAAATTACTTTCTATCTCCCAGTGCTAGTGAAAGAATAGAAGGTTGGATTCAACATAAGCTGAATAGGTAATGTATAAAATCTTAAATTTTTTTTCTTTTTCTTTTGTCACAGTCTAATAAATTCCTAGTGGACTTTGATTATTAAGACACAGTGCAAGGCCTAACTTTTTAACTTTCCTTTCTGAATAGGCTATTGATTCAACTTAAACTGCTTTCTAAAAATTCAATATGCGTATCTGGGGAGTTTGTTACCCCTGTGCTGTATGGATAGTTGTGAAGATTAGTACATTTATACTGTATTATGTGACTTTTGGATAAAAGGTTTGGTATAAAATACAACTCTGGTATTGTTATTTAAAAGCAAACTTTCTTTGGGGAAGAGAAAAAAGCTTCCATGGTAACTTTGAGTAAAAGTTGTGTGTTCTGATACTTTTTTTCCAAGTTGATCTTCAAAGAAGTCTTGAAAATTGTACAACTTGCCATCTGCTAATGTGATGCAGCATTAAGGGGAAGTGGCATGGACTCATTTCTGTTCATCTACTTTAAGCCACTGTGGCCCTGCTTTGGCCTCAGCTCATGTTGCTGGCCCTGAGTTTACTGGTTTGCTTTTCTTATGTTTTGAATAATTTCTTGCCTGATTTTAATTATTTAATTGGACCTGAATTTATTGGATTGAATATAATTCACTGGCAGATTCTCTCTTTCTCTCTCTTATTTTCTTTCATAGATGGGATCGCAGATGACAGGAATGCACGGGTTTTGGTAGCTATGGTAACCACATCATAAACCTTGATGGATGGCAGGTGTTTTAAGTACTTCAACTATGAGAACTTGATGGGCACTTGATATGTTCAGCCAAGAATGACATTTGCCCACAGGGATCATAAAACAAAAAGAACCTTTACTCTTGATTTGGTAGCAAGGAGATAACAGACACATACTAACAAGAATGTAATGAAATTGAAAGAGTATTTATTTGATAAATACCACTAAAAGGCTGAAATGGTGCAGTGGTGTAATCATCCTCTACACTGTAAGTGCATCTGGTAACCATCACTGTGATTATATATTTTAATCTGTAAGTCCTGATGTTCTGAGATGTGTGTGGGTCACAAGTCAAATTTTAGGATCAATTCTAAGTCCAGAACTTTTGAAAATTGTATTTCTATTTACCCAAAAGATGACAAAGAAAACATATTTGTTAGGGTTTTGAATTACTAAGGAGTAAGAATTAGGAGATGGTAGGCAGCCTATTAGATGTCAGAATAGGGATTCAAAATTACTGATTCAATTCATGAAAATGTGTTTTAAAAGAGATGAGGACAAGGGAAATGGAAGATGGTGGAGCAGAGACACCAGCTATCAGGTCGTCTCAGAAAGAAGGAAAAGCTTTAGATGGAAAACAGACATAGATCAGGCGATTGTGAGGGAAAAATACTAGAACCTCTCTGAGATTCTAAGGGATGAAGTTTCAGAGCAGAACAGAAGATATCAGCAGAAATCAATGGCCAAGAGACTTGGAGTCCAGTGAGAAGGGCAGGTGTATTATTTCTCCCTCCCCAACATCTCAGACCGCTGGAGGGCTCCTGAGCTGCTGCAGACCTCTTCCACCCTCCCATGAACTGGGAGTTTTTTGAGGATAAAGCACCAGGTCTCCAGTGCCCTTGGGGTTACTTTTCAACTGTGGACCTGAGAGAGCTGGCATAATATTGTTCTCCACCCTCCATGCACTTTTGTCCTCCCCAGGAGGTTTCGGCCCCTTAGTTTTCATTTCAGTCATCACCACACAAGCATTTCCCAATTCTAGTCCAGACTATGAGAATCACAGGTGGCCGGTGAGTCCTGGGGGATCTGCATGGCATTCTGGATAGGCTCTCTTCTGGATAGAGGGATAGAGATTACCAGGGTGCTGGCTTTACTCCATTCAGACTCTTTTCCTTCCCCTCCCCTGCCCTACCTATGGCGATAGGTAAAGAGATGCAAAACAATATTCCATGCAAATATAAACAAACAAACAAAAAAGCTTGGCCATTTTCATATCAGATAACAGACTTCTAAGCAATAAAAGTAAAGACAGACAAAGGTGGTCATTATATAATGGTAAAGAGAAAAATTCAATACGAAGACATAACTTTAAATATTTATGCACCTAACACAGGTATACCCAGATTTATAAATCAAACCCTACTAGATCTAAATAAAGTGATAAACAGCAACATTGTAATAGTTAGGGACTTCAACAACCCAATGACAGAACGAGGCAAATCTTGCAAGGAGAAAATAAATAAACATAGGGATTAAATGAGACTCTGGAGGACATGGGCCTAACTGACATTTACAGAACATTCTACCCCCAGACTACTAAGTATACATTTTTCTTATCAGCTCCCAAAACATTCTCCAAGATTGATCACATCTTAGGCCACAAAACATGTCTCAACAAAGTCAAAAAATAGAAATTCTGCTAAGTATCTTCTCAGACTACAGTAGAATAAAATTAGAAATCCACATCAACAGAAACACTCATCCACACTCAAAGTCATCTGCTGCTGAGTGATAGTAGGGCCAAAGAGGATATTAGGATGGACATCAAAAGATTTTTCAAACTAAATGATAAAGGGAACACAAGTCATCAAAATCTATAGGACTCAGCAAAAGCATTCCTAAGAGGAAAATTCATAGCCTGAAATGTCTAAGTCAAAAACAAAACAAAACAAAACAACAACCAGAAAGATCACAAATCAATAATCCAATGAATCATCTCAAGGAATTAGAAAAGGAAGAGCAAATCAATTCCACACCCGGCAGAAGCAAAGAAATAACTAAGGTCAGAGTAGAACTAAATGAAATCAATAACAAAAGAATTATACTGAATATTAACAAAATATTAATTAACAGCTCTTTGAAAAGATAAAGATACTTTGCTAGATAAGCCAAAAACAGCAATAAGCTCCATAAGAAATGAAAAAGGAGATATTATAATTGATATCACAAAAATACAAAACATCATCTCTGAATACCTATAAAAATCTCTGTGCATGTAAACTAGAAAATGTTGAGGAAATTGAAGACAACCTCCCTAAGGCTCAGGCAGGAAGAAATGTAACTCTTAAGCAGATCAATATCAAGTAAAGAAATTGAAGCATAATAAAAACCCTTCCAACAAAAAAAAAATTCTGGACCAGATGACCTCATAGCTAAGTGTTATCAGATCTATAAAGAGGAACTAGTACCTATCCTGAAGAAATTATCCCATAACATTGACAAGGAAGGAATCTTCACCAGCTTGTTCTATGAAGCCAGTATCACTTTTATACCAAACCTAGGAAGGATACAACAAAAAGAGAAAACTATAGACCAATATCCTTTATGAACATAGATGCAAAATCCTCAATAAAATTCTAGCAAACTGAATTAAGCATTTAAAAACTTAAATTTTTTTTAAGTTTTTAAATGAATTAAGCAGAACATCAAAAATATAAACCACCATGATGAAGTGGGCTTCATCCCAATGATACAAGGCTGGTTCAACATATGCAAATCCATAAAATACAATTCACCACATAAGTAGAAGCAGAAACAAAGATCCTATGATCATCTCAACAGGCACTGAGAAAGCATTTGACGAAATCCAGCACCATTTTCTGATGAGAACTTTTAACAAAACAGGCATAGATGGCACATACCTCCCAATTTTAAAAGCCATATGTGACAAAGCCAAAGGCAACATCATGCTGAATGACAGAATTTGAAAGCATTTCACTTTAGATGTAGAACCAGACAAGAGTTTTCCCACTGTCACCACTTCTATTCAATAGAGTGCTAGAAGTCTTAGCCAGAGCAACTGGACAAGGTGAGGAAATCAAGGGTCTCCAAATGGGGACAGAAGAGGTCTAAATTTTGATGACAATAAGTTCTTATATACAGAAAACCCCACAGATTCAGCCAAGAGACTCCTGGAATTGATAATTGAATTCAGTAGAATCTCAGGATATAAAATCAATGCACCAAATCAATGGCATTCCTATACACCAACAACAGCCAGGGAGGGAATCAAATAAAAGACTCAGCATCTTTCACAGCAGCAGCAAAGAAAATAAAATATCTAGGGATATATTTAACTAAGGACGTAAAAGACCTCTACAGGTTGAACAATGAGTCATTGAGGAAGGAAATTACAGAGGATGTAAGCAAATGGAAAAATATATCATGATCATGGATCAGCAGACTCAACATTGTTAAAATGTCTATATTACCTAAAGTGATCTGCAGATTCAATGCATCCCCATTACAATACCAATGTCGTTTTTGATAATTCAGAAAAAATAATTCTACATTTCATTTGGAACCAGAAAAGAGCCTGAATAGTCAAAATAACCTTAAGCAAAAAGGACAAATTGGGGAGCATCAGTTTACCAGACTATAAGGCTGTAGTAGCAGTGTGGTACTGGTTCAAGAACAGAGACATAGACCAATGGGTCAGAACAGAAAATGTCAGTATAAAATCGTCCTCACATTGTCATCTGATCTTTGATAAGATGACCAGACACCAATATTCACTGGGTAAAAGAATCCCTATTCAATAAATGGTACTGGGAAAACTGGATAGCCACATGTAGAAGATTGAAACAGGATCTGCACCTCTCACCACTTACAAAAATTCATTCACAATGGATAGCAGATTTAAACCTAAAACTTAAAGCAATAAGAATTCTAGAAGAAAATGTTGGGAAAACTCTTATAGACATTGGCTTAGGCAAGGAATCTATGAAGAAGATCCTAATGGGAATCACAGCAACAACAAAAATTAATAAATGGGACCTGGTTAAATCAGAAAGCTTCTGCACAGACAAGGAAACAGTAGAGTGAACAGACAACCTTCAGAATGGGAGAAAATATTTACTTGATGTCCATCTGATAAAGGGCTGATAACCAGAATCTATAAAGGACTCGAATAAATCAGCCAAAAATAAATAAAGTAATAAATAAATAAATAAATACAAAAATTGGACAAAAGACAGGAAGAGAACTTTTTCAAAACAAGGTATGGTAATTAAAAATGAACCCATGAAAACATGTTCTAACTCTCTGATAATTAGGGAAATACAAATCAAAACCACAATGAGGTATCACCTGACTCCAGTGGGAATGGCTTTCATCAAAAAATCTGCAAACGACAGATGCTGGCATGGATGTGGAGAGAAAGGAACACTTACCTGCTGTTGGCAAGTCTGTAAACTCATATAACCTTTGTGGAAAGTCATCTGGGAGATACCTCAAAGAACTGAAAGTAGCACTATCTTTTGACCTAACAATCTCACTTTGGGGTGTATCCCAAAGAAAAAAAAGTCATTTTATCAAAAGACCACATGCAGTCGAATGTTTATTGATGCCCACTTCACAATAACAAAGATGTGGAACCAACCCAAGTGCCCATTAATACATGAACAGATTAAGAGAATGTGGTGTGTGTATAGCAGGTAATACTACTCAGCCACAAAAAACATGGTGAGCCTGTACCATTCGCAACAACCTGGATAGAATTGTAGCGCATTCTTCTAAGTGAAGTTTTGTAGGAATGGAAAAGAAACATCACATGTACTCACCATAAAAATGGAACAAATTGGTCAACACCCGTGTGCACATTTAATAGTAAGCAGGTGGGAGGGGGCGGGAGAGGAGGGTCAACCTAATGGGTACCACACACACTATCCAGGTGAGTGAAGCACTTGTAACTTTGACTCAACTGTACAAAAGCAATTCACGTAACCCAAACTTTTGCACCCCAGCACTATTCTGAAATTTTAAAAAGATAAATAAAAAATAAAGTGAAAAAAACAAGAGATGAGCACAGCGGTCACAGCCAAGGAGGTGCATTTTAGAAAGATATTGACTATGCAAAATAATCAATTAGAGACCCATGAGAGTAAATAGCGAATGTTATTTAGGAGAATAGATCACCGGCTAATGTTTAATGAATCAAGAAATTCAGAAATTGGTAGGTTGAGAGTAATAAACACTATGCTTGATGTAGTTTCAGAGGACCAAAGGGGATATGAGCAGAGGCAGACTCGCGATGGCCTTCCTCGACAGCCTACTGCTGTTGCTCTTCAACAGTCGTTTTCCTGGTTAAAGGAAAGAAACTGAAAAAAAGTATCAGAGATTTTTTTCAAAGTGAAAAGACATTTTTCCAGGTAGTGAACTGTCAGTATTAGAAAAATTTAACTGAGGGAGATTTTTCAAAGTCATCTTCCTTAACGGTCTTTAAAACCAAGATGGTAGTTTTGTTGTGGTATGAAGCAGAGGCAGAGTAATCACCCAGGCTGTGAAGGACTCTACTTGCCCCCTTCTCTTCAATAGTGTTCAAAACATGTTTCCCTTTACAATTAATAAAACATAACAAACATTCTCAGTTTTTGCTGTGGCAGGTGCCTGTAAAATTCCATGGAATTCAAGCCTATTTAGTCTAATCCATCATTGACTCAAAAATTCCAAGTCTCATGAGATTTCCAAAGGCCCAGGCATTATGATAAAATTCCCTCTTTGGACATCCTTCATTAACCTGAGTTGGTAATTTTTCCTTTTACTTCTTTCTCCTTATAGCCCTTTCCTTATTTAATTGAGGTATTTATATAAGAAATTGCAACATATTTTCAAACTCTGTCATAATATAAATGATTAGTTTTTCTGACAGTTAAAAAAGTTACAGAAGAGACTAAAGTTGCTCAGAGCCAATATAGTATTTTCTTGGGCTTAGAATCTTCTTCCCTATTTTTTACAAACCATCATTCGGTCCATTTTTGTTTTAATCAGGGTTACATTGGTGTATGTGACATAGCCCCTCAGTGTGGCTGAAGTTGAAAACAGTAATTTGTCAGTAGGTATGAAGAAACCTTGTGGCATTAGAGAGACACAAACACAGCTGAGCCCCATTGAAGGCTTGAAATCAGGAACTGGAAATATATTGTGTACCAAGACAGGAAAGGTATTAGTCCACATCTCCTTTTCTCCATGTACCTGCTGTCAAATGTAGAGTCCTTTATGTGACTAGGGTAATTGCCATAAGACCTTGAGTTCCAGTGTCAACTTGTTATAAGGTCAATTTGGATCAACCGTGCACCCTTGAGA
Organism: Loris lydekkerianus; assembly: GCA_963574355.1. Taxonomy (NCBI): domain Eukaryota; kingdom Metazoa; phylum Chordata; class Mammalia; order Primates; family Lorisidae; genus Loris; species Loris lydekkerianus. The sequence continues at coordinate 2,296 of CAUYPK010065719.1, read as the reverse complement.
TAATCAAGGCCAGGACAGTGCTGCATATGCCAGTGGCTTCTTGCTGTGTGATTTGTGGACATGCAGTGTCAGAACCACTTGGGATTTTTTTTAGAAATGCATATTCTTAAAACCTACAGTAGGTCTTCTGAACAAAGAATTATGGAGTTTTGGCCCAGAAATATGACTTATAACAAACCTTCCAGGTAAGCCTGGCTTACCCTGAAGTTAGGAAACCTCTGTAGAGGTTTCCTTCCCGGGTTTAGCCCTGAAAATCTGGCGCCTTAGAAAACCCCTCACTCCAGGACAGACAAGGACAGCTGGCCACTCCATGCTGGGTTGACGTTTTGCCCTGAAGGGGTTGTGAAAGTAGGTGCTTAAGGGGGCCTGGAAGTCTCTTTTAGGAGGGGACATCAAGATTGGTGGAAAAATAATCACACATGGTATTTTCGAAGGAACTCTCCTAATTTTAATTTCATTAACTCCCTAGTTTAACTGTAAAAAACAGACAACATGTTATTAAAACAACTGTCTCTAAGATATCCTGGATTGCCGACTTTCATGATTTAAAACATGGTGGGCCCCCCAAAGCTGGCTCCTCCAAGTATCTTGCCGAGTGTCAGCCTTCTAGGGCTGCCTTTGTTTTCCTATCTCAAGAGTTGAACAGGAAACTGCCTGTATTAACCACAGTAACAGTGATGGATAGAGAGGAGCTCCAGCTTGTCTTGTTTTGAAAACCCAAGGTTAAAACAATATATTTGTAAATAAATTTTAATTTGTGAGAACCTGAATTTCACATTACAGAGCTCAAGCTAGTCGGGAAAGTACTTTGTTGCCATGGACAGTCACTCGCATTCCATTACTGAACTCACTCGGGGATGGTTACGTTTCATTGTTTGTTCTTTCCAGAAGTCGGAGACTCAAGGGAGTTATCATTCTACATTAAATCAAAAACCTCTAAACACCTTCATCGTAATGAAAAAATCTTTCACAATGGACGGTTTGAAAGATGTAAAAGTTACTCTCTGTCACTGCGATTTTTATGGCGAAAGCTGGTTCTAAGCACTGCCTTTCTAAGCTTTCCAATAAATCAACACTATTGAAAACATTTAAAAGTGTCAGTGTGGCATAGAAATTATCCCCATTGAAAATTATGACTTTTTTTCCCCTTTTCTATTGCTTCAAGAGCACTTTACAATATTGCCAACACCTGCCACTCCTCCGAACCCTATAGCAGATGTGAATGGAATCATATATTGGAAGACACGATAGCTGTGCGTTCATAAGAAGTTCCTATCGAACCAAATGCATTAACATGTCTTGATTGCATTGGGGATTTATAGTAAATCACCAGGAATCACATTCTGTGAGATTTAAAAGAGACTTAGGAGTATCCCTGGGGATTTATAGAGTTTTCAAATTTGCTAATACTGGAATACTGCTATTCAGGAAAGTCTTTATTAAGCAAAATAAATAACACATTTTATCTTTCCAGAGGGAAACTTAAACTTCTAGGAGGAAGGTAGTTTGTAAGGTGTAAAACTTGCTGTAATGTTCCATTCAATCGAAGAAGCGGCTTCATGGCTCACTATAGTTTAATTCTGTTATCAGAGAGACCTCCTGCTGTGAGCTCATTTATGCTTATATGATTGATGGATTAATCCTGGGTCAAAGAAAGACTGGTAGGTAAACCTAAATCAACTTACAAAATAGTCATTTCACCAACACCTTAAACATTGAAATGTTTGGACACTTTTGAACCTAGAATAGTTAAATTCCCTTGAGGGAAGCTAGTATCATATTTCTTAAGTGCCTTAATTATGCCCTTGATTGTAAATGAAGACCTGAGAGTAGCTTTCACTTTGTTAAATTATTGAGTTGGATGAGAATTTACATCCTTAGTTCCACCTTCTTAATTTAACAAGACTTGACCAAGGTGCTAAGGCAGAAGGTAATTATTTCATGGGGAAAACACACATGGCTAAATTTTATTTAATTGAAATATGTAATTTCCCTTGCATTTTGTCCTGATGTTTGGAAAATGAAAGTTTAGTTTTGGGGGGAAATTTTTTTTTTTTACTAATATTAAATCATAGCTGTGTACATCAATGCGATCATGGGGCACCATACACTGGTTTTATAAACAGTTTGACACATTTTCATCACACTGGTTAACATAGCCTTCCTGGCATTTTCTTACTTATTGTGTTAAGACAATTATATTCTACATTTACTAAGTTTCACATGTACCCTTATAAGATGCACCACAGGTGTAATTCCACCAATAACCCTCCCTCTGTCTATTCTCCCCCCTCCC
>CAUYPK010065718.1:0-16473 GCA_963574355.1 Loris lydekkerianus | reverse complement strand
TCACTTCCCTTTCCCTTCAGGTTCAAGATCAAAATCTCCCAATATTGCTACATAGCATAACCCAATGTAACACTAATAAGTGGCCATAGGGAATGCTGGGTGTGGATATAGGTGGTCAGGTCTCATAGAGGGAAAGGGCTGCCGAGCACCCAATTTTTATGCCAACGGAATTAATCGACTTGTGTTACGTTGGCAAAAGTGCACTGATTCAAATGGAGCTTATTTCAATTAAATTGAATAAATATTCACTGAGATATTACAGTTTAAAGTAGACTCATAAAAACAGACAAATCTTTTGAAACAACCTAATACCTGGCAGAAAACCCAACTCAACCCCCAAGAACCACCTATAACATCAGGGCTTAGAGAATCTGTATCTGAAAGTCAGCCGGAGATAGGGTGCAGCCAGCAGAGAGGGAGAAAGCTTGGGACTTCCTGCTGGGGCCGCTGCCCTGGGGCGTCAGGTGGGCAAAGGCACAAGTGCCAAGGGGCTGTGTCAGTCCAGAGCCTGACACTGACAAGACGTGCAGGCATAAGGATGAGGGGCGGGAGGCTCTCCTGCGAGCTTGTTACGAACACACATCTCGAGTCCACTGCCGACCTCCTTGATAAGAATCTGTGTTGTTATCAGATCAAGATGACCCCTGTGCACCACTCACCTGCAGGAGCCGCCTGCTATCTCTTCGTGTTCAGGGACACAGAGGAGCTTTAAAACTGTTCATGCTCGTTGATCCAACACTTCTGCCTCTGAGGCTGTTACTTAGGAAACCATCAGAGGAGGGACAAAGAAAGTCCTGCGTGATGTCCGTTGCAGTAGGGTTTAACGTCGAAACAACCACACCCCCAAACAGGAAAGAGCAAAGTCGAATATAATGCATTGTAAATTGACTGTTACACTGCCATCGGAAATGTTGTGTTAAGAGAATTTTGCAGGGACTGTGCAAGAAATACAGTGATAAACAAGACAGACACAGTGGCCGCTCCTGGGAGCTGACATTCTATTGGGAAAGACAGACTATGAGCACGGAGACAGATGGGACAATGGGGTAACTGGCAGAACTCATGGGAGGTGGGAGGGTGGGGAGAGCTCATCAGATGGTGCAGGTGGGATACAGGGAAGCCCTCTCTTAGGAGGTGGCATTTAATGTGAAACCTGACTAGCACTCCATGGTATATGTATACCACAGTTTATTCATCCACAGGCACTTGGATTGATCCCACATCTTGGCAGTTGTGAATTCAGCTGAATGAACATTCTAGTGCAAATGTCCTTATGGTAAAATGATTTTTTCTCTTCCAGGTGGATCCCTAGTAACAGGATTGCAGGATCAAATGGAAGGTCTGCTTTTAGCTCTTTGAGGATTCTCCATACTTCTTTCCAAAAAGGCTTTATTCGTTTGAAATCCCTCTCACTAAAGTATCTCAAGAATGGAAAATCAAGCATCACATGTACTCAATACTAAGTTGAAACTAGTAGGTGAACAACTATAGGCCCTCGTGGGGGGGAAACACAATTAAATTCAAGAACGTGGAGGAGCTCAGTAAGCTCCTGCCGAATGGGTACAAAGTCGGGGTATAGGGCACACGTTGTGGGTGAAGGACGTAACTGCAACTCAGACTTCACCTTACAATGCAAACACTACAACCTGATTATATGTATCCGCATCTAATCTGAAATTAAAAATAAAATAAAGTGAAACCTGAATTAGGAGAGGGAGTCGGTGAAATCACCAGCCAGGGACGGAGATTCCAGGCAGGGGGAGCAGCAGTTTCCTAGATCTGGACTTGAGAGGTGACCGTGTGGGACAGAAGGGAGCTAGGGGAGACTGGTACCTTCAGAAGCTGGAGACATGAGCAGGGCCAGCCGCTGGCTGCCTGGGCTGTGGTAGAAACTGGATTTTGTTCCACAGCAGAGCGCTGCGAGGCAGGGGCAGAGGGGCCTGACTCCGTCTAGGGAGCTGCCGTCTGCCTCACGGACGAGGCCTCTGGGATGCGGTTATGCTCCATGCTGGGCAGGAAGACAGGCACAGAATGGTCCAGTTTCCACTATCTATAAAAATGGACAGAAAACGAAGTCCAGAAGTAAACATGCAAGAATGCAAGAGCAGTTCCCCCAGGTGGTAGGATTACACGTGATTTTGACTTGTTTTTTTTATGCTTTTCTGGATCATACCACACAAGAAAAACAATAGTGGTGATTTGAAAATGCTTAGTTGCAGTTGACACAATCGCTTTGTAGTTTGAGCCAAAGGAGATTTACTCCTAGGTGTTTGAGATTTCGGGACACCAGGGGATGGAGTTGGGCCAGAACAGCACAGCGTGACTTTACCTATCCCCTACCCCCGGTGGCCTGTGATGCCTGAGCCTGGACACTAGAGACAGCTAATGTGCTAAGAGAACCAGGCTCCTGTCCCCTGCCAGCCATGCTGCTCTCCGGGTGGGTCACGTCCACCATCTCCAGCTGGGCAGGCCTCTGTGCAGAGGTGCTCGGGCCACTTGCAGAACCCAAGCTGCAGGGGTATCTGGGGAACAGATTTCAGTTTTCTAGAGGTGCAAGTCCAGGGAGGCGTGGAAGGAGGCGTGGTGCACTCGGTGAACTGTTCAGTCTGTGGGATCCACTGTGGCAGGGAGATGAGAGTACCACACTCACCTGTACTGTGGCTTCTGGAGGCCACTGGGAGGAAGCCGTTATCCCCCATGTTCTCTGGAGAACAAATGAGGCTCTCCTTGTCCAGGGAGCACTGACAGTCTGAGCCTCTTTCCTTGCCACCTCAGCACACTCCAAGCTGACGGTCACCTGCCAGCACCTACCCAGGCTTGCCTGGTAGCAAGCACCTGTGCAGCAGGCTGAAGCCCCCAGGACCAGCCTTCAGATGTTCCCAGCTGCCTCAGCACTGGGGTGGGAGAGCTGGAGGCGGCTCTGAACTGGTTTCCAGGGTTCCCCGGTGGACTGAGCTCCCACTGCCCACAGTGGTGGATATCGCAAGGCAATGAAAGGCTTAATAACTGTCATCTGTAGCCACCTTCCCTTCATCTCATCTCCCTATCCCCTGCCTTCACCTCCCAAATAAACCCTCATGTCCAAGTGTCCGTCAGGGGCAGTCTAGCTAAGGCTTCTGGGAATCATTCTGTTCCTCGACCTCATCTTCCTCTTACTGAAATCCAGAGCTCCAGGGGCTTCTGACCCCCTGCTACCTTGTCACTTGCTGACAGATGTCATGACCACAAGTGAGCGCAAACACACACACAGACATGCACACGTGTGCACACATGGGTGCGCGCACACACAGAGACTTGCACACCTGTGCGCGCACACGTGCACGTACACATGCATACTGGTGAGCACACGTGGGTACCCAAACGTACAGTACACACACAGGCATCATTCACCCCAGGTGCTCAGCCCTTCTAACTTTTCTCCCCACATCATTGCTCCTTAGGCCCTAGAACCAGCAGTATTATGCCGGAGAATTTCAGTGTGTCCTCCAAATGTGCTGTTCCTCATTGAAAATATGACTCTGGGATGGGCACATTGGCTCATACCTGTAATCCTGGCACTGTGGGAGGCTGAGGCAGGAGGACCGCTTGAGCCCAGGCATTCGAGGTTGCAATGAGCTATGATGACACCACTGCACACTAGCCTGGGTGACAGAGCAAGACTCTGTCACAAAAAAGAGAAAGAAAAAAAATAAAGAGAGCTCTGCTACACATTGCTGTTGCTGTGTGAGTTCGAGCACTCTGGCTATGGATTCTCACAACAGGCGCTTCCTGGAGCCTGCTCAGTGCCAGGCCCACGCTGGACTCCAGAGCAGGGGAATGCACCATCTACTCCAGAAATCACCCTGCCTTCCGAGCAGTAGGGGCTCTGCGTCTGAGCAGCCTCACACAGTGTAACAGCTGAATGTGGTCACATTCTCAAATCCCAGCTTCAGACAGGTGCTGAGAGCAACAGCTTCACTGACCAGCTGCCCTGTGTCAGGAGCATCATCTCCTCCTCACATTCTTAGACCTTAACCCTTGCCCAATCCACAAAGTAGAAAATCTGAGGCTCACAGTGGGTAAGCAGCTTCTGGGGCCACCTGGAAACCAGTAAGAGGGAAGCTGGGCCTGGAACCCAGCAGAGTCCAGCAGCTCAGTCTATCATTGTTCCCTGGCACTTCTTGGCCTTTTAGAAACAGCCATTCCAGAATGCTGGAGCCCCCAGCATGGCTGTTGTGGCTGTGCCTCTGCCTTGTCTTAGCACTGCAGACAAGGCTGTGAACATGACAATCTCTACCCACATGGTGTTTTCACCCACTGGACCAGGCAGGCAGTGCAGAGACATAAACAAGAGCTTCATGTGGTTCTGCAGGAAGGCGCTGAGACAGGGATGTTTGCTCACTGACCATTGCTGTGTAACAAATGTCCCCAAAATGCAGCTGCTGAAGACCAAGTGTTGACTGTCTTATGTTCTGCCCCGTTGAACTGTGCCTGAAGTTACCTTAAAAGCTCTCAGAGGGAGTGCCCCAAATGTCCTTAAACAGGACCAATTGTGATTCCAAAGAGTCACTGGATGCCTCTTAGCCCAAAGCAACTATTATGGGAACTTACCGACCTGGGGTCTCAGCATCCCCTCAATGGGTAGCGAGCTGCTGCACCCAGACACATCCATGAAGAGGGGTCAGGTGATGGCATTAGATGGGGGAATAAGGAGTTTGGCTCAAGATCTGGGCTACTTTTTACCTGTTCGTCAACATGTCGGATTTTTCAGAGTTTCAGGCAACAACCTAAATAGCTTTCTCAGTGCCTGGGCATGAAACGTCAAGGCCCCGGCTTGCTGGGGAAACATGCATCTGGCCCAGTGATGGCAGCGAATGTGCTATGTGGCTCTCATCAGGGACACAGGAAGAAAGCAGGGAGCTGGGGAGCCTGGCAGCTCTGCTTCTGTAGGTGGGGAAGCCAGGAGCAGCCTTGCTGGTGGTCCCAGCTCCGAGGCTCTCGTGTGGTTACAGTGCAGGGGTCGGGCATCTGCTCCTGAGCTCACTCACGTGGCTGGTGGCAGGAGCCCTCAGGTCCTCACTACACGGGCTCCCGGGAAGCCGTGCTCAGGACAAGGGAGCTGGCTTCCCCCAGGGTGAGCAACCTCAGATGAAGAGGAAAATTGAAACGCATGCATGCTCACACACACGCACTGTTGGGCCCTGTCTGCTTTTTTTTCTATCCTGGCTGTGACCAAATAGAAAACAAAAATAAAAACCAAGACCTTCCTGAGCTGCTCTCAGGGATCTCTTTTCCTTATCAGTCTATGTCTGGCTTTTGCTGTAGTCTTCCTGAGAACAGCTTTGGAGGGTCTTCAGCTGCGAGGGACTCCTCTGAACCTTGTCCCCTGCCCATGTCACCAGCTCACCTGCCTGTCAATTGGGAGTTTAGTGTCCTTCTAGAGCAGCGGTTCTCAACCTGTGGGTCGCAACCCACAGGAACTGTAGTAAAGGGCTGCAAGGGGTTTGTACTTGAGCGCAGGGAGCACACGTGCTGAGAACTGCACACTTTCCTCCTCACTCTCTCCCGCTAAGCAGTGAAGGAGGCTGCCGCAAGCTTGGTTCAGTGGCAAAGCCACTCCCTGGGGCCTTCTGTGCTGACGAGCTGTGCAGCTACGCTCTCGTCTCTGGCTTGTGACGTTACTGAAAAGGTGGTGGCCAAAAAGACAAGTTGCCTGACTTAAATACATTTTTATTCCTCTTGCTCTCTGGCAATAAAATCCAATTTGGGACCTCCGAGGATTAGATTCCTGAATGTGTTTGCTCAGAGCCCTTTGCTCTTAAGACCTGGGGAGCCCAAGTGAGCTTTAGCTGTCCCATGCATGGGGTTTAATCCCGAGCCCCTTTCCTTTGGTGTACAGAGCAGGAAGGCGTCGCTGTCAATACCACATCTCTCACAGTCTCCGTGGAAGTTCAAGCGTGTGATATGATCAGATTGTCCAGCTTCTTGACATTCAAGCTTGTCTCCTTTGTAATGTGATTGTAATTGATTTCTGGGTACTTGAAAATAGAGCTGGTGGTGAGGAAATGGACTGGAATTACCAAGTGGGCACGGCGTGGAGGCCAGTCGCTCCTGCGCCTCTCATTCATTTGCTCATTGTTTGTTCACTCCTTTAGTTTCTGCCTAGGGCACGGAGTTCTGGAGCTACAGACCCCTCTGCTGGAGTTGCTCCCCAACTCTTGGAGTGGGTTCACATCCTGAGGAGACAATTACAGTGAGGGTGCTGGGAACTGGAGGTGGGTGGAAAAGGACCCCTGAGGCTTTCGGGAGGAGGTGGCTTCCAGGAAAGAGTTCCAGGTCGGAAGAACATTGAGACCCTGGGCCTGGGCCTGGGCCGAGGGCAGCCTGCTGAGACTGGGGAGGGGTATAAGGCCCCACGCCTGGCATCCTGTGCAGATGTCCCCGCCGAGGGTACTGGTATCTAACCGTGTGTTTTTCTCCTTGCAGATCTGAAGGAGAAAGCTCGCGGAGTGTCAGGTACGTGCTCATCCACCCTGCCTGCATGTCTGAGTCCTGGTAGCAAGTGGCATTAACCAAAGAAACCATGTGCTTTCATTTCTCTGGAGGGTCCCCCAGATCAGAGCACCCTCCCCTCCACCCCCCTCATCCCCACCCAGCTGCTCCTCCCAGAGGGTGGGCATGCAGGTGCGTCTGCTGACTTGCAGTCCTTGAGCAAGGGCCCTAATTTCCTGCCCAAGCTTTCTTGGGTTTAGACCATGGAGGCCACTGGGTTGGTGGTGGTTCTTCCCTGTTGGGGGCTAGTGGTGGCCCAGTGCGCCTTGGCCACCCATCTAGGACCAGAAGCGTCTATGCCTGACACCTTGGGCACTGGGCTGGGTGGGGCCAGGGCAAGTCTTTGAGACGTTTGGTGGTGGGCCAGGCTCCCCCAGCCTCTTGCGGTCATGCTGCATCTCCATGGTATGGGGAGCAGAGGGAGGCTTGTTCTCAATGCCCCCTGCCTCTCCCTACCCCACCCACAGAGGGTGGATGTGGACATGGAGTTCCCACTGGGGGCTGACTGGGCCGAGAAGAGAGGTGGATCTGTTAGTGGCCTTGGGTCTTGGTGTCCCTAGCCGAGGGGACTGAGGCCCAGTAAGTCTTAAGGCAGGAGTGGGGGCCACCAGGAAGGCCAGCTTGGCAAGAGAGGGGAGGGAAAGGGAGATAAGGAAGCAGTTTAAGAGCTGATGGACCTCCCCAACCCCCTCTGGCAGCAAATGGACTTCCAGGTCTCAGCATGGTGGCCTGAGTCAGCTGGTTTGCATGGTGCTGTAACTGGGCTGGATCCTGAGCTTGGCACTGGGGGTGCCAGGTGGGGTTGGGTCCTCCGAGCAGCCTGTAAGCAAGAGGCAGACATGAGGACGACTGCATCCAGGGAGGTTCCTGAGGAGTCAGCACGGGGGGCTGGATTCTGTATCTGAGTCCTTGGATATGTGCTTAGAGCAGGGGATATGTGCTTACCCCACAGGTAGGGGGTGGGGTAAGCAAGACAGAGTGGGGTGAAGGGGCGGGCTGGAGCCAGGAAAGGTGGACTCGGGGCTGACGAGTGTCCTGGAGGTTCTGCATGCAGGACTGAGGGCGGTGCAGCACTAAGACTGGCCAGAATAGAGGCTAAATGGGATGAGGGGAGCTGCAAGGGGGGGACCCAGAAAGGTTGGGGCCCAGAGAGCCGGGGGTGGGGGACACTGGGCATCCTGGGACAGCCCAGGGTCTGCCAGAGCCCCTGAGGTATGGCTGTGCCACCCCTCACTGGAGCACAGTGCAGCTGGGACAAAGAGCAGGCCATGGTTTTGGTGTGCTGTCTGGAAAAAACTCAAGAATGTGAAGTTAATGAACAAAGCAGGGGCCAAGGGAGTGCATACCTCATACTACTTTTGGAGATGAAAGGGCAGATGTAAGAACGTGTCTGCATAAAGAAACAATGGAAAGAAACACAGCAAGCAATTAAAAAAACGGTCCTGCAGGGCGACACCTGTGGCTCAAAGGAGTAGGGCACCGGCCCCATATGCCAGATGTGGCGGGTTCAAACCCAGTCCCGGCCAAAAACTGCAAAAAAAACAGTCCTGCAGAGGCTGGGGTGGGGCAGGGACTTGAGTACCTGTGAGCCTCCTGGGGGCAGACTGGGAATATTCCTCAGCATTTGAACATGCCACTGTATTATCTGTTTAAACAACTAAATAAAAAGAAAGAGCAGTCTAGGAGTGGGTGGGTTGCCCAAGAGCAATGGGAGCGCCGTCCCTGAGGCTGAGCCCTCACGTTGAAAGGGAATTCCTGCAGCCTCAGAGGGGCTGCACGCTGGGCCCTCCCTGGCCTGCCCCTACTCCCAAGCTCCCTGGGATCTGAGCCTTCTCCCTGAGTTCCCTGTTGTGCCCTCTTGCTCTCCCTGGTGATATGGAAGCCGTGTAAATGAAACCCCACCCTATCCATGGCACGTGGTGGTGTCCTGACACGGTGTGCTTTCACCTATGACTTGAGCACGCCCCCAACTGTCTGGGGGGGGGGGGGGCTATGTGCAGAGTGAAGGAACCCACGGGAAGGTGAGATGGCCTGTTCCCACCCACCCTCCAGCCCAGTCTCCCTGTGGTGGGTTGTCAGGAAGGTATTTACCAGGCCCTGACATGGACCTGAGCCCTGGAGGAGGAGGATGGGAAAGGCGTTTCAGTGGGGGAGACAGCACATGCAAGACCCCCAGGAGCTAGCGTTGTCTGGCTGCGTGGTGAGAATGAGGAATGGCCTCTGTCCCAGGGGACCAAGCTGAGCGTATGTTCAGTGCTCTGAGCCAAACAGCTCCCAGCAGGACGTGCAGACAGGAGGAACTGGGCCAGGGGGAGGCTGGCACGAGTTCCAGCAGAGGGCTTCATGTGAGTTCTTTCTCCCAGGGCTGAGGGCTCCAGCCCCTGATGACTTCTGTCTCACTCTGTGCTGCAGACTCTAGGTCAGAGACTAGCACCCTGAGAGACACTAAGGAACTGTGGCCAGATGTAACGTGCCTTGGCTTGACTTGCTGTCTCAGCCTGTTGTCTCCACCACGCTCAAGGCATTGTGTTCACCCCAGCGCTGCTTAATTGTGGCTGCCAGGCCCAAGTCACAGGTCACTCCAGAGACACAGGGATAAAGTGCTTCCTATTCTCAGGACTAGAGGCCCCCAGGCCATTTAGCTCTGACCCCTGGCAGGGGCATGCTTAGGGCCACCACCCCCTAGATGGAGAGGCACCAGATCCAGGCTCCAGGGGAGGGTCCCCAAGGGCCTTTGCTCAGTTGGGCTGCTCTCCCTGAGCTCTCTGCCCACTCAGACCTGCCAGAGGGGATGTTTGAAGATTCAACTGTGACAGTGACCCTCCTTTGCTTCTCTCCAGGACTCTTGCTCACCTGTCATGCTAAAACAGTGGCACTTGCAGCCTCTGGACACAAGCCCCCAACCTGTGTGACCGGGATTCCACTACCTTCCCGCATGTACCTCATGCTCCTTACAAATGGCTCCATGGGCCGGTGTCAATGCCACCCGTGGTCCCTGCTCGCCTTCTGGCTGGTGTCTGTGACCTGTGATGTTTCCTTTGCCCTGACCACACTCTACTTACTTTACCTGGCAGATCTCGTGCCTTTCTTGGGGACCCCAGTGTGGCTGCCTTTCTAGAGCTCTGAGGGGAGCTGAGGCTGATAAGGTGGACCCTTGGTTGTGCTCTGTGGCTTTTTGGGCTTTGCTTGTGATGTCGCAGTTCCTTCCACTTTGTGTCGTAATGACTTTGAGCCATCCTGTTATCTTGCTTTCCCAGGCAGAGTAAGGTGCCCAGGACAGGCATGAGGCCTCCAGGTCACAGCCAGCACCTGCCAGGCATGGAGCAGGTGCCCTGGGGGCATATCCTGCTGGGAGCCCCAGGCAGGCTGCCTTACACAGACAGACACATTACCCGTGTTTAATCAGACTCATGATTACTACATATTTTCTTGTGGTAAACTGGAAGGAAAGTAAAAATTGACCACCTCTCCCTGCTCAGGGGACACCACACACATTGAACCCTCACTGAACACAGGGAGCTGGTTGACCAATCAGTGAGGCTGTGTCTGGATTTGATTAGCCTGAGGTCTGCCCACTGCCGGGAGCTGTCATTCATGCTAAATGCTAGAGACAGAATGCCTGAGAGACCTTCCAGTCTCTTGCCCTGCCCCCAGCGTCCATGCCTGGTAAGGGGGTGGTTCTTTAGACTCAAGTGATGGAGCGCCACCCTTCCGCTTGGCTTTCTCAGCCTCCCCCATGGCAGAGAGCTGTTTTTGCCCGGAGAAACCTGTTTGCAAATTCATGCACTCTCCTTTTCCCCAAGGTAAAACATTTGCAAGATCAGATGTATTCATTTTCCACAAATGAAATGACTCATTTTTGACCATTTTGCAAGCGTAGGACTTTGCTCATTGTTCCCGGGGAGCATGTGCCTACTTTTGACTCCATCCAGAAGCCCTCAGATTTGAATTTCCTAGTGATTTATTTATGAGAGACTGTGAGAAGAGAAGAGGTTTGTGGAGTTTGAAGTCCTTAAGGGAGGGAGAAGTGTGTGGAGGGCCCAGAGTGCTGGTGCTGGATAGAAAATGCTGAGACTTTCTGCCTGGCGTAAGCATTATCCTTTTTAATTTTTCTTGGCTTTTCCTCAACCCCTTGAAATAACTGAGCTGTGTTGAATAACAGGCTAAGCTACAATTTAAAGAGTGTTCACCATGGGGTGAGGGGGGACCACCTCCTCTCATTACCTGCCCCACCCCTTCAGGAGAGTTATTATTGGCTGTTATTTTTTCAGCTCTGATAAATTGAGGCTGAGAAACACTAAGCAGCTTGCCTGGGACGACTTGGCTTTCAAGCGCAGAGATGGATCTTGCCCACCAAAGCCTTTCTAAGAAGTATGACCTGTGGTGTTTGCTGAAAATACAATTTCCAGGCCCCATCCTTATTGCACTTGACTCAGTAGGTCTGGGGTGGGGCCTGGGAATCTGCATCTTAACAGGTTCCTGTGTGATCCTCACGGGCAGCTAGAACACACAGTCGCCCCAAAGAACAGAATTTCTCCAGACAGGCCCCTGCCGGGTGCCAGACATGTTCCTTCATAAGCGTGAACTGACTAATGTGGAACTTTTTCTTCTCATGCTTAGAAAGATGGGGTGGTTCTGAATAGGTCACGTCCCCTGCCAGGACTCTGAATGTTGACTGGCATTTTCCAAAGGCTCCATCCAATGAGGCTCAGGGCTGGAAGCAGTGAGGAGAGCCAAGGACTGCCTATTTGGGGCATGTGGGGTTGGCTGCAGAGAAGGTGGGCTCTGTCACCGGCATCATTAGCTGAACCAAGACATGTAAACGAAAGATGCTCCAGTTGTCTCTGAACATCTCCCCTCGCACCACACTAAGGCAAGACGGCCGTTGTAATTAACCAGGCCTTTTCTCCCAAAATACAAAATGAGAACATGCAATTTATTTTATACATGAGGAGGTATGAAAACTGCTGAACTAAAACTGGTGAACATGGCAGACAAAGCGTGAGAACGTTTGATGTGCTGGGTAAACAGAGCTGAACTCCCCCCTCCAGGATGGAACGGGAACGGGCCCCAAATGTGAGAGATGGGCAGGGGCCTGTTCCTGCAGGCAGGTCAGGAGGTGCTACACTGAGGGCTGAGCTGGGGGCCTTCGGGGGAGAGGAGATGTTTCTTAGCACCATGGAATCAAAGGAGTCCAGGCACTAGGGTCACACAATTCGGAATTCAAATCCCGTCTCTTCGTCTAATCCTCCGTGGCACAGTGGACCAGACGCTGAGCTATCGCATCCTCAGATTTCACACTCCTTCAGCAGACTCTATGGAGCATCTACTGTGTATAAGTCTTTGTGAAAACCACTAAGAGGGTGAAGATTAATGAGAAGTAGTGAATCTCTGCCCTGTGATGATATGGGAGTGAAGACCTCAGCCTCAAGGTCATTGGACTGACTAAATGAGGCTGGAGTTTGCACAGCATGTGACATGGAACTAGCATTCAATAAACATCCATTCCCTTGCTTCTCAGGTTGGAGACTCAGCTCCTCAGAATCCTGAGGGAGAGTCTGAGGCAAGCCTATGTTTGTGTGAGCAGGAGGTGCAAGCCCCAGCTTGGAGAATGCCTCATTTTATCTGTCATCCATCCTTTCTTCCCTCCCCGTGGATTTGTGATTGAAATTTCTTGGGCATTCTTGACATTTATAGCCTATATTTTACCTTTCTATCTCCTTGACTTTTTGTGTTGTATCCACAACAATTTCCTCAGGATGATTTTCCAGTTCACTGATGCTCTCTTTAGCTACGTCCAGTTTGCTGTGTGGCCTATGAGTTGTGGGTCCCTGAGGCCCTTGTATGGACTCGGTCTGTGCTCAGTCTGATTCCAGAGGCGCCACTGGTCCTTTCCTTACCCAGGAAGTAGAAAGATCTTATGGAAACTGGACCCAAGTGCCTGGGCAAAAGCTCATCTGACTGGGTGTTTGTTTTTTCCTTTCTCCTGTGAACTTGTGTAGAGAAGTAATCACTAGGAGTTTTAGAAGAATCTCTGGTGACTATGTAGAAGATGGGCCAAAAATATTGGGGACTGAGGAGGCTACTAATGTATTCATTGGGGGGTTAGATTAAATTCTGGAATATGTTTAATAAGCTTTATCTAACCATTTGCTTCTGAGGCAGCCAAATCTAAAATGCTTGGAAGGTGCTCACACAATGTATATGTGAGTCTGACAGTGTCTGACCCTGGTCCAGTGTTTGGGGAGTGAGGAATTTGGAACCAGAGTTGGAGCTGAATGACTTCAGTTGATTGACTCAAATTCCCTGAGCCTCAGTTTCCTCATGACAAAATAGAAATGAATACATATTCTTGCTCATATGTGGGAGCTAAATAAAGAATCTCATGTAGACAGAGAGTAGAATGATGGTTACCAGAGGATGAGAAGGGTCGGGAGGCAGGGGTGACATGGTAGTGATGGTTAATGGGTACAAAAGTACAGTTAGTTAGACTGGAACAATGTCTGATAGCACAATAAAGTGACTGTAATCAACAATGTTAGGGTATACTTTAAAATAACACAAAGAGTGGAAGAAATGTTAAATCCCAGAGGTGATGGGTACCCCATTACCCTGATTTGATTGACTTACATTGTGTGCCTGTGCAAAACATCACAGGTACCCTATAAAGATACACAGCTGTTAAATACCCATAATAATTTTTAAAAGAAATAAAATCATTAGCTGGCTCCCAGAGTTTTCTTTTCTTATCAATATCTGATTCTCCATTCTTTCCTGCTCCATTACACTCTGGCCTTCTGGTTCTTTCATCCCTCCAAGCTCATTTGTGCCCCAGGGCCTTTCCCCTGCTGGTCCCTTAGCTTAGATTATGCTCTCCCAGATCCTTGCTGGGGTAGGTGGTACTCTTCAGTTAGGTCCCCTTTCTAATGTCACCTCCTCAGGACACCTTCCCTGATCTTTCCACCTCAAGGAGCCTCGTCATTCTCTGCACATTGGTCTGTTTACTTTTGTCCCTTTTCTGTCTCCTTTGCTGGAATGTCAGCAGGAACTTTGTCTTACTCGTGTGGCACAGGCCCTGGCACAGCATACAGTTTAAATCTCCTGACCACTCCCCACATCCAGCAGGAGCACCCCTGGGAGGAGGCCAAACTAGATGTGCTCAGCCACCCTGTCCACGTGTCTAGATGCTGCCTCCTCTATCTCCCACCACTTTTAGTCTTTTTTTTGTTTGTTTTATCTTAATGACCCATCTAAGACTTCCAATACTATGTTGTATCCAAGTGGCAAAAAACAGGCATCCTTGTCTTGTTCCTGATCTTAGTTAAAAAGCTTTCAGTCTTTCACCATTGGGTGTGATGTTCACTGTGAATTTTTCATATATGGCCTTTATTATGTTGAGGTCATTTCCTTCCGCTCCTAGTTTCTTGAGTGTTTTTTTTTTTTTTTTTAATCATGAAAAGATATTGAATTTTGTCAAAAGTGTTTTCTACATTAAGATGGTTGTGTGGTTTCAAACTGCCCTTCATTCTGTTAATGCATCAAACTACATGACTTTTGAATGTGGAGCTATCCTTGCATTCCAGGAATAAATCCCACTTGGTCATCCTGTATAATCCTTTTAATATGCTACTGAATTTGATTTGATAGTGTTTTGTTGTGGATTTTTGCATCAGTGTTCAGGAGGAATGTTAGTAGTTTCCTTTTCTTGTAGTAATTTTTATCTAGCTTTGGTACCAAGTCAATGCTGGCTTCATGGAATGAAGGAAGCACTCAATCTTCTTGAAGTTTTTGGAACAGGTAGAGAAGGATTGGTGTGAGTTCTTTAAATATTTGGTAGAATTCACTAGTAAAGCTATCAGATCCAGGGCTTTTGTTTGTCAGGAGGTTACTAACTACTGATTCAATTTCCTTGATAGTTACAAGTCTATTCAGATTTTCTACTTCTTTGCAATGTATTCTTGGCAAGCTTGGTGTTTTTAGGAATTTGTCAGAATCATCTTCTAAGTTATTCTGTTTGTTGGCATGTATGTGTAATTGTTCATAGGGGATTCTCTTTTAATCTTTTTTATTTCTACAAAGCCAGTAGTAAAGTCTTCACTTTCTGATTTTAGTTGAGTACACCCTCTTTTTTCTAAGTCACTCTAAATAATGGATTGTCAATTTTTTTAGTCTTTTAGGAAAACCAACTTTCTGTTTTGTTCTTTCTCAAATTTTATTTATCTCTGCTCTAATTGTTATTATTTCCTTCCTTCTGCCAGATTTGGGTTTATGGGATTTTTTAAAATTAGTATCTTAAGTTGTATAGTTAGGACATTGGTGATCGTTTTTCTTCCTCATTTTTCTTTTTTTAATTTAAACAAATGTTTTTGCAGATGGAATCTTGCTCTGTCATCCAAACTGGAGTGCAGTGGCACAATCATAGCTCACTGCACCCTTGAACTCCTGGGCTCAAGCAATCTTCCTACCTTGACCTTCTGAGTAGTTGGGACTGCAGACATATGCCACCTCACCTGGCTAATTAAAAATATATTTTTCTTGTAGAGACAGGGTCTCACTCTATTGCCCAGGCTGGTTTCAAACTCTTGGCCTCAAGGTTTTCCGCCCACCTCATCTTCAATGCAGCATGTCTAGGTGTAAACTTTCTCCTTAGCTTTTCCCGTGTTGTTCATTTTCCATCACTTCTAAGTATTGTCCTTCGATTCCTTCTTGGACCCTCTGACCACTAAGAGAGTGTTGTTTAATTTAAACAAATTCGTGAATTTTTCAGTTTCCCCCTTTTGTTTATTTTTTCCGGTGGTCAGAAAAGATACTTTGTTGTTGTTGTTTGCTTTTTGAGATTAATATGAGGGAACAAATGATTAGATTATGTTGTTTGTGTTTGTCGCCCAGAGGTATGTTGATGAGAGTTCACCCAGCCCCCGCCCACCCACTTGAATCAATTGGCATATGCCGGAGGTGGCGGGTTCAAACCCAGCCCTGGCCAAAAACTGAAAAAAAAAAGAAGGAAGGAAGGAAGGAAGGAAGGAAGGAAGGAAGGAAGGAAGGAAGGAAGGAAGGAAGGAAAAGAAAAGATAGTTTGTATAATATTTATCTTCTGAAATCTATTAAGACTTAGATTATGGCTTCAGCTGTGGCTGTCCTGAAGAAAGCCCCACACCCACCTGAGGAGTCTCTGCATTCTGTTGTTTGGGGTAGAATGTCCTGCATCTGTCTGTCAGGTCTGGTTTCTTGTGGTATTCAAGCATTCTTTTCTGTTCCTTACTTATCAGAAGATAATTAAGGTTGTTCCGTCTTGATGAAGACTGTGTATTAAAGTTTCAGAGGGAAAAGCCTCTGAATGAAATGAGAAACCTTCCATTTCTCCCTTCAGTAGTGTCAACTTTTGTTTCATATATATAAGTTCCAGCTTCTCAGGGCCCCGGTATTTCTAAGATAGGCTTGGTCTGTGGTTTCAGACACCCATCAGGGAGCCTTCTTGGGGGGGTTCTAGGAGCCTAAGGAATGTCCAGGAAGGCCCTGGCCGTGGTACATGGACTGGCCACACGGTGTGCACAGTCTTTAACATGCAGTGGTCCTGCCACTAGTAATGGTGGCCAGGTTGGTCCTAAAGTCTGGCCAGTTGGATGAGACTCTCCTGCACCCCAAGAGAGCAGGACCAGGGGAAGCAAGAGGCATCTAGGACAGGGTGGGAGTCTTGTGTGTCCCCTCTGTCCTACAGGTAGATTTTCTTTATACTTGACAGCCCAGAGAACAGTCAGCCAGCACTGCTGTCATTAAAATCCATCCCTGGCTCTCTCCCCTTTAGGGCAAGTCCCAGTTCCTCAGGTTCCTGGGGTGTCCCGTCCCCTACTGACTTTTCACTGCCCCAGCCCACCCTTCCCACTGCACACACTGAATCATCCAGTTTGCCACAGATGCCATCACACCTCCAGCCTCTGCACC
>CAUYPK010065717.1:0-28624 GCA_963574355.1 Loris lydekkerianus | reverse complement strand
AACAGAACAGAGCAGGACAGGACAATTTTGTAGAATTCTGTCTCTGTTTCTGCTAAAATCGCGTGCAGAAGACAGGCTGTTCTGAGTTCAAATGTCTTTGCTGCTGGAGGTGAATATTCGGATGTTTCTGGGTTTGTGAGCAGTGTCACAAAACAAAGCAAAAGCAAATTCCTTACTCCCGGGTGGCCTCCACTGGTTGCCCAGGAAGACAGGGGGTGTGGCTTCAGAATATTTAGAAGTGAGCCGTTTTGCTTTTGTTTGCGTCCTTGTGGTCTCAGCTCGCCTCAGTGGTGTTGATGTGCGATCTCCAACCTTCTCTCCTGGTATAACTCGAATCCTCCAGGTTACTTACTAAATTTCCATCCTTTAACTCTCCTTCTGGATGGGAGCCTCTGTGAAAAGCTGGCTTCTTGGAAAAGTCCGCCATCTTGTCTCCCCCCCAGATTGTGTCTTCATTCCTCTTGCTGTGGATAAGCACCTGATCTCTGCGCGCACCATTCCTTCCACTCCTACCTGCCTTCTGTCCTCTTTTTAGTCCCAGATGGTCCCGTAGCAGTTTTTCCCATTCTCTCCTGATACATGACTTTTCATTCTCTAGTGGGTATTCCTCATCAATATTCAGACCTCCTATTAGTAGTTTGATCTTAACAATATTCTCTTCATTTTCTTCTCTACTCTAATCCCACCTCTTTATAGAAAAATTCCTTGGAAGAGGAATCTTAGTGCTAGCTCTCTCCAGCATCTATCTGCCACTACCCAGGCGTTGCTTCCTCCAGCTCTTCACCAAAACAGTTCCTTTTAAGGTCGGCAGTAGCTTTAACTGATAAACCTAAAAGTCAACTCAATCTTCATTTTGCCTGACTGTAAGCAGTTCATTCCTTTTTCATTAAAAGATCTTCACTAGCTTCTACTCACCTAGGTTTTCTCCAACACTCCCGACCAAGCCTCTGTCTTGCTGTTTTCTCACCACCCACCCTGACCCTTAAATGTTGGAGTGCCACAGAGCTTAGCCCCTGGAACTCCTCTTTTGTTCTACCATGTACATTTCCTTGGTGATTTCATCTAATGTCATGACTTTAAGTACTTTTGAAGCATAGATGATTCCCAAGTTTTCTTTGTAGCCTGGATCTGTCTTCTGTACTCCAGACTCATATAGTCTATTGCTACTTAGTGTCTGCACTAGTGTGCTATAAATAAAAATAAATATATAAACAAGTAAATGAATTAATGTAACTTTTGTAGAACTGAACTCCTGATTTTCCTACTATCCTTTCCCATTCCATCCTATTTTATACTGTTCTAATAACTCTCAAAAATCTTTGAGAATACTCAAAGTCTGCTAAATGACTTTCCATTGCAGTGGAATAAAAGCAGTTTTTAAAGTGGCTTCCAAAGCCCTACGTGTGATATTATTTTGTTAGCACCTTCTTTCTCTATTCCTTTTCTCTACTTACAGTATAGCAGCCATCTTGCCCTGTTTCCTTTTTCCCCAACCCACATGAAGCTTGATTTTATGGCAGGACCTTTGCACTTGTTGCCTGTATTTCAAGTCGTCTTTCCCCCCAGAAAATTGCATGACCTATTTCCTTACCAACTTTACCTTTTTTACTAAAATGTCACCGTTCAGTAGGCCTTTCTTGACACTTTTATATCCAAATTGTGACTTCCCCCTACATACACTCCTTTTCTCCTTCTTTGCATAGGATTTATCACCATTCAACAAACACTGTCTTGTGCTTGTTATCTTATTTATTTTCTCTTTTCCACTTAAAATTAAGCTACGGGAAGGCAGAGAGTTTTGCCTGTCTTATTTACTGCTGTGTCTTTAATACCTAGAACAGACCTGGCACATATTTTGTGCAGAATACTTGTAAAGTGACCTAGAGCAAATGGATGAATTTATTTGGCATACTTATTATTATAACTTTACTTGAGAGAATGCTGTTATTGGTAAATGAGATGTGCAGTTCGTTTTTCTATAAAATTCACGATCAATTATAGCAGAAAAAATAATTTTCGATGGTAAAGACATAAACATTTTCCGGTCTTGAAAGATTATGTTTCACCAGTGATCTATCTCATTTTTCATTATAAAAAATAACCTCACCATTTGACACCTTTCCCTAAGTTTTAAGTCTATGAATAGGAGGACCAGAAGGTATTCTTATTGTTTGTTCTGCATTTGTGATGATCCTTTGTACATTGTTCACACCATTCGTCTACCCTGCAGACTCGCCAGCTCCAAGCATTTTCCTTTCTCATCTTAACAGGTTACCATTTCAAGATTCTTTAATCAATACCCTTTTACATTTACATCATATTAACAGGTAATTTAAAAGTTTAATCAAAGACTTCAGTGATAGTTTCTGATTGTGCTCCCGGAGTTAAATCTGGGAGCTGCAGGCTGTGAAATGATTCAGGT
Source organism: Loris lydekkerianus (assembly GCA_963574355.1). Taxonomy (NCBI): domain Eukaryota; kingdom Metazoa; phylum Chordata; class Mammalia; order Primates; family Lorisidae; genus Loris; species Loris lydekkerianus. The sequence continues at coordinate 26,202 of CAUYPK010065717.1, read as the reverse complement.
AGGAGGTCCTCTGTGGTAGGAAATAAAGAGAAGTGGGGTTTCTCTCCCTGATGTAAGCTCTTGCAGGACTATTGATCTATTTGCTTTTGTGCTTCAGTGCTTGGCTGGTCAATTATTTACAGATCACAGGGACAGTATGTGTTTAGCAGCAGGTGAAAGAGGGAGGTTGAAATTGCTGTTCTTAGAATTTGGCTTTAATAATGAAGTTGATTAAAGGAAAATGTTTTATTTTAAAGAAACAGATAAATCACAGTGGTCAATAGCCAGGTGACTTCATCTATATCTCTTTAAATCAAAGTAATTTTTATATGAAGCCATCTTGCATTTCTACTTATTTTCAGTGGTCCACAGATACTGAGTATGGTCTAGTCAAAAGAAAAAGACAACTTGTTATTCATTTTGTTTTATGGATGTAAAAATAGGTAAGTCTCAAAGCTTCTACCTTTAAGAGTCATAGTTTTTAATGTCGTAATCATTTTAGAAAATAATTTGCAAGGGCCTGGTATGTGAAATGTCCTAGGAATATGAAAAGTGAACAAGAATGCATTTTAAGGCTTTGGTTAAAGCAGTGGTTCTCAACCTATGGGTCACAACCCCTTTGTAACAATGAAAATACATCCTGCATGTCAGATATTTACATTACGATTCATAACAGTAGCAAAATTAGAGTTATAAAGTAGCAATGAAAATAATTTTATGGTTGAGGGTCACCACAACATGAGGAACTGCATTAAAGGGTCATGGCATTAGGAGGCATTAGGAAGGTTGAGAACCACTGGTTTAAAGGAACTGCCTCATAGAACTATTTTTTTTTTTAATATTAAATAAGATAAGCAATAACTTTATGGCCTAGATTATATTATTACTCATGAGATTTGGATGAAATTACGACATCTTAGTTTTCCTTTAGATGACTTATGTACTATCATGTAGGTAGCAAGGGGTACAGGTGTAATTCAAACTATGGCAATCTGAATTTAAAACTAACATTTACATGTTTTGCTATGTGTTGTGGGTGAAACTGTGTCTCCCCTAAAGTCCTATCTTGACGCTTTAATACCCACACCCTATGTGACTATATTTGGAAATAGAGCTTTCAAAGAGGTAATTAAGGTTTAAATGAGCTCATAATGGTAGAGCCCTAATCTGATGTGACTAGTGTCTTCCTAAGAAAAGAGGCAGCCCACGGAGAAAAGGTCATGTAAAAACCTAGAATGTCATTGCAAGCTCAGGAGAGAGGCACAAGAAACCAAAGTTTCAGCACCTTGTCTTAGACGTCCAGCCTCTAGAAAGGTGAGGAATAAAAGTCTGTCGTTCAGCCCATATACTCTGTGGTATTTTGTTGTGGTAGCTTGATTAAGCTAAGACAGATAAATAAAATGTGTTGAGAAAATTAATAATAAACTATTTTAGCATGAAAAAAACACAAGCATGCTTTCTGCCACAAATTGCGCATGAAACGTATTTTCACATTGAAATAGGGTAAATTACTCTAGAATGATTTTCAGTTCATATGCCAAAAAAATATGAGTTAGTGGAGATTTGTTAAAATTGGATGTAGGTCAGCATCTTCTATTTTTGTTTAATATTTCTGTTGACTTAGTTTTACGGTAATGAACATGCGTATTTATATTCTTAATCCATGTTGAGTAGCTGACTAGGCAGGTATTTTTCTTGTATTAAGTTCCATACAAATTCTTTCTGAAGGCAGAGCTAATGGCAAAGTTCCTGTCACAGGCATTATTAGTGTCAGCATCACATTGGCCTCTCATTGGTGGGTTCTGTAGCTCATCTAGAACAATTAATCTGAACTTGGTTCTTTGGTATATAAGATAATTAATATCCAGTTCATTTAGAATAGGGTAATCCCAAAAGAATAATGTAAATGGTGGGTGTTAATTTCCCATATCTTTTATCTGATTACACATTAGGTACTACAAATGTTTCGATCTGGTTGACAGTTTTAAAAGACACGCCCCTATTTCTAAAAACTTTAATTCTGAAAAAGAATAATAGAAATAGTAATAAAAGTATATGAGGAATGCTCATGGTTTTTTTTTTTAGACAGTCTCACTATGTCACCCTCAATAGAGTGCTGTGATGTCACAGCTCACAGCAACCTAAAACTCTTGGGCTTAAGTGATTCTCTTGCCTCAGCCTCCCAAGTAGCTGGGACTACAGGCTCATGTTTGTATATTGCGAATGAATCAAGAAGCAGTGTTAAAATAGAGCTTATATCATGTTTCTAAGGCCTGTGAAATTCTAAACAGAACCAGAACTGTTACCTGAAGAGGTGCTCATTCAGATTGAGGATATGTGGGTCATTATGAAAGTTTTGAGATATACAAAAATCAGGAAACATACAACCTACATGGACAGAAACAAATGAAGCCCGCCCAGCAAAACCAATAAGCCAAGCAAGTTGAAACTTGCATGGGTGAATCAGAAAGGACACTGTGTTTCTTGAAAAGTGAAATAATGGACCATAACACAATCTGTCTCAAAACTCTTATAGTGAGCCATAGAGGCAGAATACCTACCAGCTCTTTTCTTGTTTTAACCATAAGCTGCCCTTCCACATCAGCACCAATGAACTTACTTAATCTCTTGTGATATCATTGGGGGGAAAATGTCTAGTTGCTTAATTCAAAATGTGAGAAATCTCAATGGTGTAATTTACATATGTGCAGTCATTTAAAAATGTCTAATCTGTATAACACCCTTTGGAGATGTGCAGTCTACAACCTGGACTACTATATACAACACCTTTTGGAGATGTGCAGTCTACAACCTGGACAACTATATACAACAGTCTCATTTCCATTCCCTCCCACCGCCCACCACACATAGCCTTTCATGCTGAGCATCATACTTGATTTCTAGTTGTATTTACAATTTCCTAAGATTTCTTACCTCTTGCTCCACGAAGGAATTTATCAGTCATGGCAAAACAATTTATAATTTAAATGGACTGTTTGCTTTCTGCCAGTCACTGGAGACTACTAAAGCCAGGGAAATAGTGACATACTTTCAAATCTTAAGATTTCAGAAGTGAGAGGGACATTAGGAGTTTCATAGTTCATAATACTGTACGTAAAGTGCACTCCATTTGTTAATATCTGAACATTTTATAGCAAGTAATGTCAACTTACAAAGAAGACAGACTGTTATTTTATGGTGAGACTTATAACAAGGCTTTATTTAGACAAAATTCATTTTGTTGACACTTTTTAAAAAAAGTCGATGTACTTATTCTTCTTGCTATTTATATAATATCCATGCGAGGGCAGTAGAGTACCTGATTCAGATGTTAAGAAATTGTGTCACAAGAAATTCTTAAAATAAAAAAATCAACCATGTTGAGTAACTATTATGATTATATTAGATAAAGAGATTGCTACCTTTTATACCTAAATGCTATACTATATAAAAGTTAATATTTTTTTCTTGATTTTTTTCTTTTTTGGCAATAATGGTCATGCCCTTAGGTAAGTATTTATTAATCACTAATATAATCAATAGTAATATTACTAAATGATATCAAGTTAGAGGTTTATGACCATTAAATTTAAAAGTAAATAGGTAAAATATTTAAGTCTATTTTAAAAATTATGATAATATCAAATTTTTATTAAAAAATTTGGTGAAATAAATCACTGTGAATTTAGACACCTTTCCTATTTAACCCGTTGCATAGTCATTTAATACCAATTTTGGTTGGGCAAAATGCTTGCGTCTCATCCTTTCCTCCTAAAATTTGAGAGTTGTTCATTTTCTTAATTTCAAACTCATTATTTATATAAATATACCCCGTAATTTAGTTGTCTCATAGCTAACATTCTCACATAGCAGGCTGACTCATTGCGTTACAAAGAACCTGTTCTGCAACCTGCTTGTTTTGGAGGAAGTGTTAAAAAATTATATTGTTCAAAGCATGACGTATGAGTAGTTTACTGAATTGCTATTTAATCTCCCAGAAAGCAGAAATTTCAGGATATCAAAAGCACATTTCTACTTGTAATAATTATAACATTTTCGTAAGTTCCATATTGCTGGAATTTTGTTTATAAACATAAATAAGTTTTAGATACCATTCACGACATAGGTCTTCCTCCCTGGGAACTCCTAAAGCCCAGCATCTTAGAGTCTGAGCATGGAGTCAGTATGAATCCTGTCCAGGCCTCTGATAGATAAGTGTTCTGGACAATTTATTTGACTTCTCTAAGACATTTTCCTGATCTGTTGAAAATGGATAATAAATTTACCAATTGCATAGGGTGATTATGATGATTATGTGATCTAAACACTACTTAGTAAAGTGCCTAGCACATGCTAACAACTCAATAAAAGTTATTAGTTTTAGTGTTAATAATAATTTCTATAAAGAGGCTATTAGAAATAGTCTTATAAAAACATATTACCCATCATATTTATAACTATGATTTTGAGGGCACTGCTACTACATTAATATGTCTCAATTTTGCCTTATTATCCTTCAGATTATATGAACATTTTATTTTAAATTATCTAATAATCTCTTTGAATCAACTATGTGTCATGGTTATGACTTTGCATTAGTTGTTAGGTTTATATTCAAAGTAAATTATTCCTCGTTTCTAAGACATTTCATATAATTAATTTCACATGGCACATTTCTTTGTATCTATTCTCCTTTATTCGTATATATATTTCCCTTTCTTCTGCTTTCTTCACCCACTTTTATAAAATTTTATTGTATATATTTTGGCAAGATGCCTGAAATTTCTCCGTAGAGTGTTATGAAATGCGTTTATTCATGAAGGCTAGGAAACAAAATGAATCTGAGTGATTCCCAAAGAGCACACTTTCTAATTTATTGGTAAAAAAAAAAAAAAGACAGTGTATTTTAACAATTGAAGATGTTATTCCATGGGTTCTAGTAATTATAACCTCAATAAAAAGTATTATTTTATATTAATTGCCAAATATAGATATCTAAGAATTATATATAAATAGATTTAGAAGAGAATGCACAGGAAACTATAATTCAAAGCTCCCTCGCTTATTGTAAAATTTACTGATTCATGAGGATTATTCTACATATATAGTTAATGATGTAGAATGGTTAAAATCATTTTTATGTGTAAATGCTTGTTTTAAATGCTTGAATATTTTATATGAACATAGGAAAATACAGGACTTAATCCTGCTTCTGGGACACAGAAGTTTACTCCACATAGGCCATTATTGAGACTTCCGTTTTAATCTGAAGTGGTCATGGCTACAAACTCTGACAGCTTTTGGCACAGGCATCAGCTCTCTGTAGTATTGATAAGAGAATAAATGGCAAAGATAATTTGATTTTGGAAAAGCAAAACTCTTTTTTTTTAAATAGGTTGAACCCTACCACTGGAGGTTTTTCCGAATGACGATCAAGTCATCCAAGTATTTCAAAGGCTTTATGACTAAAGCTGCATGTGTATTTTTTTTACATTAGGAAATATACCAGATTGCATTATAAATATTGCAAAAAAGCTAATTAAGCACCCGAACTTCTCCATATGGTTCACTGGGAACTTGTGGGATTCAGCTCCAGCAAAGTCCCTTTAACATTATCTGATGTTACTGGCAACATGTAATCAATTATCTCTGCCATTTTTAATTGTGGCTGCCATATAACATTATTGTCTCATCATTCAAAGTATCTTGGGAATGACTATTTTTCTTTCATTCTCTATAAAATTAAAAATGAGAGCCAGCAACCATATTCATACGATGCACAACAATTTGGGCTATAATATCAGGCTAATTATTCTGAGAAATTCAAAGGACCCCTACGTCCTTTCTCTCCTTGTGCATAAACTTCATTTTGTTCATTTTCTTACTGTATTATAATCATTGATTTTTAAGGTTTAACCATTCTACTGGCAACTCCAGGAAGATAAGAGTCGATGCTTCCTTTTTAATGTGTAGCATTCTCCCAGGCTGTTGCAAATATTGCCTGTGCCCTTACCAAATACAACAGGTGTTCACCTACTCCCAATACTATTGCTGTCAGCCCCTATCACAGTTTGTGTGATGTGTTCCTCTGGCCATGGGACAATACCTAATGCGTAGTCTAAAAGTGTCAGAGAATTGATACCTCTGGATGAACTGTGTCTTAGCTTGTTTGTACCACTATAATAAAATACCTGAGACTGGATAATGTATAATGAACAGAAATTTATTGGATATTTTTTATAATTATGGAGACTAGAAAGTCCAAGATCAAGGAGATGGCATCTGGTGTCTAGGGAGGGCCTTTTCACTATGTTTTCACATGATAGAAAGCAGAGGGCAAAAGGGGCCGAATGCCAAAGGAAGCTCCTTTTATAAAGATCTTAATCTCATTTAGGAGATGGGAGTCCTCATGACTCATCACCTTGCAAGAGGCTCCACCTCTTTATACTATTAAATTGGAGAACTTGATGGGACACAAACATTCTAACTTTAGTTAGCCATTAATCAATAACTAATGGGAGTTGGCAGGAGAATACTCCAGCTTCCTCCCAACCCCCTTAGTTGAGAGAGCTCTGAGTATTTCTACATACAAATTGTTTTCCAGGGGCCACCAGTGGGGCTGAGACTCTCCTGCTTATAGCAGCAATCAGCTCATTCAGGCACCTCCCACTGGCTTCTTGCCATTCCCTGTTTCTCTGCCTCCTTATCCTAGTGTTTCCTGAAATCACTTCCCAAATAAACTATTTTTATTCAAGATTACTTATTTTTTATGGGAAAATACAAAGTAAAATATGGTACATACCAGGACCACAGTATATATTTGTAGAATGACAGAGGGGTAGATAAATGGATGGGTGGATATGAATAAACCATACCTTTATGTAGGTTAGTAAATGTTCTCTTCTTTAAAGAAAATTTTAGATAGTAGCCATGGGCTACATGTATAGACTGTTTTTCACTCAACTGTATATCACATTTTAAATATACAAAAAAAGACATGAATTCCTAGACATCTATTAAATATAAATATTTAATGTTATATAAAGTCTTATCCATAGATAATGTTTAAGAGAGAGAAATAAGTATATAAATAATAATTGTTTTCATTTAGCCTCTAACAGATATTGAAATTTAGATTGAGTTCTATATTTTTATTCAATTAGTATAAACATTTTGTGTTAAATGGTCAGAAAATGTATGATTTATGTTTTCTCATTTACCTTGTTAAATATTTATTAATGCATTTTAATGTTAATATTTATAAACATTTACATAATCAGATATATTATTATTCTCAAACTGATAGTAAAGGTGCATAGAAGGACTAACCATGCCATGCCTAGGATTGGTGATTCTAGTTTTGATGAATGGATTCTACTATTTACTTCTTTTAATCTAAATTAGCAAGGCAGGACCATGCACTTCATACTTCCTAGTAAGTCTATCTCTACTGACATATTCAATCTTGACAAATAGTCTAATTTTTTATGTTAGCAGAGCAGACCCTAAGTGGCACTGTAAAATCAGCAACTTTTCTTTTGAATCTGTGTATCACTTGGCCAGTCTCCCACCTGTCTTCCAGACACATGCCTGGTGTTTGGCAGCAAGATAAGTCCTGGGTTTTCCTGGTTCCTGGGCTTTGCACTGTCTCTTTCAGTCCACACTGTCTTCACTGACAGCAATATTCCATACATAAATCACTTATCTACTTTGTCATTATACAAATATATTTATCATATATCTAACTGCTTTCAAAATTTTTTCTCATCAGTGGTTAGCAAAGACAAGCAATTCATTGGAAACATGGTATTAATGTTTAGTAATAGTCCAAGCTAATAATAGATGCCTTCATTGTCTGAACTGAAAGAAGAAAAAAACAAGAGAGATTGAGGCGCTGTATAAGACAATGGAATTTGAAGTAATATTTTTAAGTACTGAGATCTTTCCTAAAGCTTGTTTTCCTTACATGTTTCAGGATTACATGTTATCCTGATGTTAAATTATAGAGCGTGAGAGATTAACCATGAGAAATAACTTGGGGATAAACCAATTTAGGAATAACAAATGAGAATCATTTGAACTGCTAACATCACTATGCACCCCTATTCTTTCTTTGTCCCCATAGAGACTGGGTCTTGCTCTGTCGCCTAAGCTGGAGCACAGTAGCATCAGCACAGCTTACCGCAGCTTCCAACTCCTGGGCTTGAGCAACCCTCCCAGGCCGCCTCCCAAAGTGCTAAGACCACAAGCATGAACCACTGCACCTCTACCTGCATTCTTAGTTTTTGGTCCATTACACAAGCTCACATTTCAGTTTCAACATAGCACCAAGTACCTTCTTCCAACCTACCATTGTTGACAGATGATGTGAAAATAATTTGTGACTTTGAGTGTAATGTATTCCTTTATTTTCACACACAAGACCCAGAGATATCAGTGGCATAGACCAAGGCCACACACAGTTAGGTAAGAGGAGGATAAAGTTCTATACTTGTGAGGCATGCTCATTTTTCTCTATCCATATGTGGCATATAACTCTATCACGTGTTTATCTCTGAATTCACTGAAGAAAACATGAATTTAGTAGAAAATTACTTCTTTATTTTTTTCCCCATTGTAAGAGTCTTCAGCCCAGAGTAAAAAGAGACATAACCAAGAATGGAGTCTATATTTTTAGATGCTCTACTACAGCTTTTAGCTTCTCTCAAGAATGGAACTCATGAATTTTCATCCTCTCTGCATAGTCCTCTCTGTACCACTAGGTTCATTGTTCCAAATGGCACCTACATATATCAAAGCTTCATTTATCTAGAAAAAATAAGGATAAAGCTGTATCTTAAAGTATTCATGCTAAGTTCTAATGCTAATGCAAATGATCATAAAAATGTGATATTAATAGATGATATACAGAAATAGATAACATTGACAAATAGAATTTTATCAGCAAAAGTTAAGAAATACTAGTATGATTTAGTAATGCCATCATTCATCACTATCATTCTTTTATATATTCTAAAAATTCTGTGAGATAAAATATTTTTCTGCATTATTTTCTCTGGATTCTGATGGTTGGAAAGACATGACCAGTCTAAAATTGTTCATTTAGGTAAAGATTTCTTGTAGTTAATCACAAACAATAAAATTCAGAAATCATTTTTGATTTCTATGAAATTCAGAAATCATTTCTCATAAGTTTGTAACTTATACTAAAAGGAGAGACTTGATTTTGCTGCTACAGCTGATCAGGCATGTTGATAATGAATAATACCATGTTAAACAATAACTTAAGCAGTTTCTAAAAGTTCAAAGTTCAGGAAACTACTACTTTTATTGTATTTACATGTTAATTGATTTGTTTTTGCTGCAACATTTTGATTTCCTTTTTTCACAATTCATGTGAAGTAAATTTGGTAACAATCCTTTAAGATTAAAGTAGAGCAGGGTAAAGTTTCTCAGTAATTTATCTGTGTTATGCAGCCAACTTTTGTACTTTTCACTGATGGGTACATTTGATGGAAGTAGACAAGCCCGTATTAAACCTGAAGGTGGCATTTCCTATGCCTTTCACTTACTGGTCGTGAGTTCTCTTTTTCTGTACACCCACCTTGTTTCTCTGTGCCTTATAAATCCTGCAGAAGAGTGAGTGAACTTCACGTCTCACTGTTCAGATTTTCATGAAAGTCATCAGCAAAGACATTTGTAAAATGGCCAGAAGAAATTTAAAAGAAAATAAATAAAAGTTTAGTCTGATGTCTTTCACTTTTTAGGTCTGCCATCTACCAAGTACCATTTTTTGCTAACAATAAAACCACGTGTTCAACTCACTGAGTCAGTCAAAGGAGATATTAGGGAATCAGCACTGGCTGCACAAAATGCTAAGATGGGAAGTTAGGGAAAGCCCTGCAAGTGCCTAATCTAACAGTTTTCTATCACTTCAATGCAGCTTTCTTTGAGTGTGAACAGAATGGCATTTGATGATCACATCACCGTGTGTGTTCCCAGGAGCTGGTCAGTCTCTGCCGTGGGACCCACATTCTGCTGTGGCCAATCTGTGTGTCCTCAGCTTCATTGCTGCTCTGCTACCATCTGTTTGGGCTTGCTAAATTGAAACTCTCAAACATATTAACATTTACCAAATTCATAGGGCAGATTTCTGCCTCCAAGATGTTCCTCAGCATGTCTTAAATTATCCCTAAGGAAAATAAAGTAGTTTATAGACTTTTCCAGATCCAGAAAGCGTAAATGTCTCCTAAAGAGTACAAAAACAGCCAACATGGGGCCTCAGTATGTCACTGTTTGCTTAGATACTCATTCATTTCAGGCTGAATACTTAGGATAATCTTAGTCTCGATGTCTGAATTTACGCCACTTCAATTTGCCTTTAACCATGATGCCAGAGAGACTTTTCTCAAAAAACATGGTTAAACTACACACCATGGCTTAAAAGTATTCAGTACATTACGTTTCAAAATCATCTGTAGAATCCATTTCACCTTTCTTATCTTTACATACAAGATTCTCAGCTAATTTCTGCTTCTGTTGAAAGCTTATTTCCCTTAAAATAAGGGAGTTCTCTCTTAAAAGCTTGTCTGCCTTCTTCCTCTCATTAGCCCCTCATACCCAGGGCTATATTTATAGTTTCCCCTATCTCTCTTCAAATCCCCTTTCACCTTTGCTTCTTCATCTGGTAAGAAACCCTATTATTCTGCCTCAGTCCCATCTGCCTGGCAAATACTTAATTGATTTCCAAAATTTGTTTTAAGCATCATTTGCTCTAAAGCACTTTCTCTCCACTACCCAGCAAGAAGATGTACTACCTTCCTCAAATAGCTCAAGCATTACTGTGTACATGCATCTGAAGTGGTAGCTGTGATACATCAGGGGCTTATATCAAAATGTCTATGCACATAGTAGCATCTTATATTTCTCCTTCTCTGTCCATATTCTTTTATTTTTTTTATTAAGTCATTTGTACATAGATCATGAATACATTTATGCCATTATGGGATTCAATGTGTTGATTATTTGTACAAATTGGAGTGCTTATGTCTCACTAATCAATATAGCCTTCACCTCATTTACCCAATTACAGTGTTAAGACATTTTTGTTCTACATCTGATAGATCCAACTTGTACTTTGCAGTATGCTTCAAAGGTGTGGTCCCCCTATTAACCATCCCACTATGGACCCACCCCCTGTCCTTCCCTTACCCCTTCCCCTCCCCTTCCCTCCTTCATCGTAGGCTATAGTTGTGATTCATCTTTCATATGAAAGTGTGATTATAAATTGGTTTCATAGTAGAATTGAGTACATTGAATATTTTTTTTTCCATTCCTGAGATATTTTACTAAGAAGAATATTTTTGTAATGCCTGGCAAATAACAGGAGATTAATAAGTCATTATTGAGTGAATGAATGGATGAATGTACAGGATTGGGCCTCTGACTGAGCCATTCACCTTCCAAAATGACCCCCATCAGTAAGACTTGATCCTAGTTACCTGTAGTCTCAGGGAGCAGGAATCAAATGTAATTTCCTTCCTTACCCTCTCCATTGAGGTGGTATTAAGGATAAGATAAAAAAAAAAAAAAAAAAAAAAAAAAAGTACTCTGTGTTGAGACTTCAGTCTGTGCAGCCTTCGTTACTAAATGATATTCACATTCTTCTTCAAGTTACAACAACTCTGTGAAGTAATTATAAACTATATTCATTTCACTGATGAGAGAACTGAGCTTGAAATGGGTAGATAAGTTTTCTAAGGCTACTGTGATAATGATAAGTAAAGTTTGAATTTGAACCTGTTCAACTTTAAAACTCTTGGTCACATTCAGTATTCTCATTTGCCAAGTGTTTCATGATGATGGAGATTTAGAAGGTGTCCAGTCATTTAGTCTTCCCATGTCTGTCCTCATGGAGCTATATCTCCATCTCGTACCCTTATGTCTTCTCTCCTAGGGAAGTTTATGTCCTGACAGACCATGCAAAAGAATCTCCATTATATGTTTAGCTTCTGTGTTTTTTTTTTTTTTTTAACCTCTTGCAAGAAAATTATGTACTTGACAGGTGTTATGACCAAAACTGTTGATTAAAATGAAAGAGAAATTGTTACAATAATAAAGCAAATTAATAAAAATTGTGTCTCCTCTATACCAAGTATGTGTGTATAAGCAAACATACAAACATTTCAGTTTATTTTGTAGCTTGGTTTTGTGCTGCTCTCCCAGAATGTCTGACATTGGGTAATTTATAAAGGGTGGGCATTTATTTCTTATAGTTCTGGAGGCTGGAAAATCTAAGATCAAGGCACTGATGTCTGTTGAGGGCCTTCTTACTGTGTCCTCACATAATAGAAAGGGGGGAAAGGACAGGACAGAACACAGCCCAAAGCAATGTGAAACCCCTTTGTAAGGGCCTTAATCTCATTTTGTGAGGGACGAGCCTTCATGACTTCCTTACCTACTGTAGGCCATCCATCTTACTATCACAATAGTAACACCCGAATTTTGGACAGAGTACATTGTAATGATAGTATTCTGAATACAAATATCTACATAACCTGGCATTTATGCCGGGCATAACCTGGCATAATACTATACCACATGTGTGAATGAAATATAAGTATAGACACATATATAAAGTTTTGACAATTAAGTTCACAAACTCATCCTAGAAAAGATGTGACATGCCTCATTGCTCAATATCACTGTAGTCACTGTCACAGTTCTCCCCTGGAGGAGCTGTGCACCAGTGCCAGTGCCTAGTGCACCCTTCAAAGCAGTCTGGAATGGCCATCAAAGCAGTTGACCTGTTACCCTTCATGTCCTTAATTTTATCAAAATGTCTTCCATTCAATATTTCCTTTGTCTTTGGGTAAAGAAAAAAATCATTAGGCCCATATCAGGTGAGTGGGGAGGGTGTTCTAACCCAGTTATTACTTCATTGACTGAAAACTCACACAGCACTGTGTGTGAGGGGGTGTGAGATGACACGGTGCCATGATGCAAGAGCTATGAGGTGTTGGCCGAGATTTTCAGCTCAGATTTTCCTAAATGCTTTTCTATTGAGGTTTACTTGGTTTACTACACTTCTCACAATCAGCTGATGATTTTGACAAATGATTTGATGAATTTCTGCGATGTTTTCATCAGTTCTGCTTGTTCGGCTTGTCTCCTTCTCTCCCCTCAGAAAAAACATTTAATCCATTTGCATGCTGCCATTTTGTTAAGGCCTTTTCCCCATAAATGTGGGTTGACATGTCCCTAATTTCACTTCCACTCTCGCCAAGTTAGAAATGACGAATATACGTTCATTGATCTAATGCAAGCTCTGACATTCTCACAATGGCACAGAAAAACATGCAACAAAAATAATGAATGCTACTCAGCAAGACACCGACCTATTTTGACACAACTCTGGATACACGGATACATATCAAGGTTATGAAACTTTACTATGTAGTCAATACAGTGCTTCCAGTGTAAGTGCACGGTGGCATGGTTGTAAACTTTAGGGTCAGACCTCACACACATAGAGTTGACGTCATATAGCACAGTCTTAGAAAAAAAGATCAGAAGGAATTACACTATTAGTGATTATCAATTAATAGGATTATTCATTATTTTAATGCATATTTTTGTATCTTTTCCTGCAATAAGCATATGTTGTCTTTATAATGTAAATAAAATTATGTAATTTACAGTCACTGAAGAAGTCACCTTATGTTAGGTTCTTATTTGCAAATATGCAATTATTAACTGATCCTATTTTATGTTAGGAAAATCTAGATTTTCTTTTTAATTTTAGCAGTTTTAGAAATGTATTTGCATGTGTAAATTCTGCTTTCTTCTCATACTATTTTATATTTATTAGCTTAGTCTACAACCTCTACTCTCAGAAAAATATCTAGACTATTTAATATAATTTTCTGAGAAGAGGAAAGCTGGCTTGAAAAGCTGTAGTTGCAAATGTTTTGCATAAATAGATAAGGTGGCTATGTAGAAACGAGGCCTCTAGCAGCTCAGGTCAGAAGCTGTTTGAGAGAGAGCAGCAGGTAGCCAGAGCTGACAGGAGTGGAGGAAGAGTCAGCTGATCTCCCCTGTGAAGAATGAGTGTCCAACTCACAAGTTAAGGGGTCATGGTGACTCATGGTCTAGTCTGTATTGATATTGATCTAAAGTAGTCAGGCTTCTCAGCATTGGGTAAAAGAGCAAGTTATATAGATCCAGATGAGTCAGGTGAGGTAATTTGAGAGGATTCTGTAAGACAGGTCCATCTGTAAGGGTCAGGACCAACAACTATTGGTAGGATGTCAGGCCTTCCACCGACTGGTCTCAAATTGACAGCTGGACTTGCAGGAACTGTCATTGAACCATGGAGGCAAGGACTGGTGAGAGATACTCAAGCTGAAAAATAGGAGCATCAAATCATATACCCAGGAACTAAAGTCACACCAGGCAAGACAACAGGGAACATTTTCTAGACACTCCCTGTAACTTATGGCAGAAAGTCCTAATATGCTACCCGTGACAGTCCTCTGTATTATATAAGACTGAGAATGCACAATGTAGGTTTTAGTCCTTTCAGCGGGTCCTGTAAGAATGGTTGTTAGTAGACTGACCATATCTCAGTTTCCTCATCTGTTATATGGAAACTATTCTCGCTCCTAACTCATATAAATGTTGTGTAGAATAAACCACGTGTGTTAAGTGTTCAGGTGTGTTACTGGAAAAACTTGATTATTTTTGTTAAGTTTCCTTATAACCTCATAGTTATGCCAGAGGTTTTCAACTCAAGCAGCAAGTGAGAAGAGCCTGTAAGATTTTTGGAGCTACTAACACCTGGGCTCCTCCAAAGTCCTAGAAGATCAGAATTTCTTAGACCGAAGTCTGGTGTCTCTGAACTTTAGGGAATACCAGGAGTGGTTCACCCCGGCAGCAGTGTTCAGCCTTTCTTCTTTTCTGCCACACGTTGGAAGAATAACAGTTGTCTTGGGCTACACATTAAATACACAAATGCTAATGAAGGCTGATGAGGAAAAACAAGTGTGTGCATACTTTTTGTGATATCTGATACCACTGATAAGCAAAACAGTCCTCAAATAATCTGCGTGTGATCCACAGGCCACAGGTTGGACACCCCCTCAGAGAGAATGACTAAGCATACAATAGTGACCCTGCTCTATTTACAAAATGCTACTTATGATTATTTAAAGTGATAGAAAAATTATGTATAGTTATTTAACACCATAGTAACAGATGTGTGCTGTTAAATTGCATACATTAACAAGTTTAGAATTTCAATAACTACTGAACCAATTGATGGTTAATTTTATGGGTCAGCTGGGTCAGAGGATGCCCAGATAGCTAGTAAAACATTATTTGTGTATAGGGTGTTTCTGAAAGACAGCTGGAGTCAAGCAGGTGGACCTCCCCAAAAGAGGGAGGCATCATTCCATCATTGAATGATGTAACACATTCAAAACAGCTAGTAAAACATTATTTGTGTATAGGGTGTTTCTGAAAGACAGCTGGAGTCAAGCAGGTGGACCTCCCCAATAGAGGGAATCATCATTCCATCATTGAGGACCTGAGTGGGACAAAAAGATAGAGGAAGTTTGAATTCATTCTCCACCTGGCTGGTTGGGCCAGGACATTCATCATTCTCTGCCTGAGCTGTTCCTGGTTCTCAGTCCTTAAGACCAAAATTAAGCCTACACCATCAGCTCTCTGGCTCTCAGAACGTCAAAAAACACCACTAACTTTCCTAAGTCTTCTGCTTGAAGGCAGCAGATCATGGGACTCAGCCTGCGTAACTGTATGAGTCAGCACCTTATAATAGATCTCTCTCTATATATATAGATACAGACAGAGATAGAGATACATTTTTCTGCTTATTTGGAAAACCTAAATGGCCATGTGTAATAATCACTGAACTTAATTGTCCTAAACGTGTTAAATGTACACAGTTTGGTACTTGTATTCTCAATAGAGAAAAATGTCATTTTAATGATACTGCTTCATGATTCTGATACCTAGACCATGTTTCTTCTGCCTACCTACCATAGTCCTACAATATACAAATAAATAATTATCTGAGAATAGCCTAAAAGTGAATACTTAACCATATCCAATATCTTTACAAAAGAATTCCAATTTTATTTTTTTTGAGCACATCAGAGTTTTAATTTTCTGAGCTCCTTTGATTCTCTCATAATACCAGGTCAATGTAAAGATGTCATGACGTCTAACAACAGGCTAGGGTAAAACATTGACCATTCCCAGGGCTCTCTTCAGTTATAGCAGCAGTGATTGGATTCCCTGGAGAAAATATGCTTTTAGCTAATTCACTCAAATTCAGAGACTCTCCTTTTTTATTTCACACAGTATACTTTCAGGCAGTACCCCTTGTGCCACAGAATATGATTCCTGCTTGCTAGATGGTGCAATTTATCTCCTGTAACAATTCTTTATTTTCTAGTGCTTTTGATTGGAACCATTTTTCTTTCTAATATGAGTAGGAAAAGAGTAACAACTTTTGGGTCATTTTCTTGCCACTGTTTCATACTGTAGGCTTTATGTAGAATGTGGTGGAAATTCATGATTCTAAAAAATGAAGAAATGGAACCGTCACTAAGAAGTACACATCCTCACAGGCATGTCTGCCAAACTCATGGGGCTATAAAATATTGAATGAAACATTTACAGCTAGTGAAATAGAAGAAATAGCTATACTTAAAAAAAGAAAAGATTTCAAGCATAGAAATACTACCTGCAAGAAAACATCATTGGTCTTCTTCTAAAGGAGGGCAATGACAAGAATCAACAAAGTAGATTTTAGTGTACAAATAATAAAACATCTTTTCTTCTAAGCAGTGTTTGAAAGCAGAAAGCACACAAGGTGGATTTTAGAGCATATGAAAGGAGAGAGTGATGACGCTCTACAAAAGATGGCATTGTAGGAAGAGAGAAGGTTTTCACAGATGCGTCTGCTAGAATCCATCACGAGAGTGATGGCAGCTACACTGACACAAATGCATTTTCTGTAACAGCTGGACCATTTGTCTCCACCTTGAATAATACCTGCACACCATCTAAAGGAAAAAAGGAAATGTTCTCACACACCTCCCTCCTTTCCTAAGGCTGGCAAATTTTTTTTTATGATGTCATTTTTATATATGATATATAATATATCATACACTGTGTGTGAAATTATATATAACTATAAATGGATACACTCGATGCTAACTTTTATGCACTAAAATCAAAATTGATTTATCTGTTAAATTCAAATAAAACTTTAAAGCCATACAATTCAGCTAATTCTCTTAGTAGGGTGGATATTCATGTTTTCTGAGATAAGATTACCCCTTTCAGTGTGAAATTCCCTCCCTTGACAATGGTAAGGCATAGTTTGCTATTCTGACATGAGTCATATGAGGACTCAACTTACCTGCTGCTTGTCTCTGGTTATTCTGTCATAAGATTTTTATTTCACCAGTGTTTTTGTTTGACTCTCACACGGTACTACTAAGACCACAACATCAACCCAACTGTGGCACTGAGTTGCAAAACAGGATTCAGTTTTAATTTTGTGGATTATTCAGATGACAACATTGATTTTCCAGATCATCAAAATTCAAACAAGTCATTTAAAAATTATTGAAGATAATTTCCTCATAACCAACTTGAGCAAAACATAGGAAGACTGAGAATACAATTTTATCAAAATGTCAAATAGTTAATATCATCTTGAGGATACCCAAGGGCAGCAAGGGGGTGGAAGTGAATGTTACTTTGTAACCCTATGGTTTCGTTCTTATTTGTTTTGTTTTGTTGGCCTCCAAAAATTTACTGAACGCTTACTATGTTTCAGGCAAAATGGTAGGCACTGGCGAGTCAATAATGAGTTAGACTGGGCAAATGCAGAAAGGAACATGCCTTTCTTATTTTTTAAAATATCACTATTCTAACTGCTGCAATTGTAAAAAAATTTTAATTTTTTTGTTTTTTGTTTATATAAAATATAAAATTTTATGTTTTTTGTTTCAGGTTAATTGGGGGGTACACAGAATTAGGTTACAATGTTTGCATTTTTTAGGTAGAGTCTCTCTTATAATTGTCCAATCCCAAAAGGTGTGCCATAACACCTAACCTTGTGTCCATTGAGTGGGAGCACCCCCTTCCCTGTCCCATTTCATCTCTCCCGATCCTTCAATCCCCCACTCTCCACCTTGAATTGAATTGAGTTTTTCTCTTTTGTGGGCTTCGTATTAGTATCAAGTACATTGGATTCTTGCTTCTTCATTCTTGAGACACTTTACTAAGAAGAATGTATTCCATCTTCATCCAGGTTAATACAAAATGTAAAGTCTCCGTCATTTTTAATGGCTGAATAGTATTCCATGGCATACATATACCACAGCTTATTAATCCATTCCTGGGTCGGTGGGCATTTAGGCTGTTTCCACAATTTGGCAATTATAAATTGAGCTGCGATAAACATTACAGTACGAATATTCTCATGATAAAAAAATTTTTTTTCCCTTCTGGGTAGATGCATAGAAATAGGATTGTAGGATCAAATGGGTGGTTTAATTTGACTTCTTTGAGGATTCTCCATACTTCCCTCCAAAAAGGTTTATTAGTTCGTAGGCCCACAGCAGTGCAAAAGTGTTTCTCTCTCTCCACATCCATGCCAGCATCTGCAACATTGGGATTTCATGATGTGGGCTATTCTCACTGGGGTTAGGTGATATCTCAGGGTGGTTTTGATTTGCATGTCTCTGATGATCAGGGATGATGAGCATTTTTTTTTTTCAAGTATCTGTTAGCTATTTGTCTTCCTCCAAGAAGATTATATTTATATCCCCTGCCAGTGGTAGATGGGATTAATATGAGTTCTCTGTAGATTCCAGTTATCAACCCTTTGTCAGATTTATACCCTGAAAATACCTTTTCCCATTCTGAAGTTGTCTTTTTTATTTCCTTATTGTCTCCTTAGCTGTGCAGAAGGTGTGAAAGTTATTGGTCCAGTTTCAATCTTTTACATGTGGTTATCCAGGTCTCCCAGAACCATTTATTGAATAGAGATTCTTTCCCCACTGTATGGTTTTCTTGGGTTTATCAAAGATCAGATGGCAAGTAGATAATGATTTCATCTCTTGGTTTCCTATTCTGTTCCGTATTCTATGTCTCTATTTTTGTGCCAATACTATGCTGTTTTGATTACTGTGGACTTAAAACATAGGCTAAAATCTGCTAGGATGATGCCTCCAACTTTGTTTTCATTACTAAGACTAGCCTTGGCTATGTAGGTTTTTTTTTCTGGTTCCATACAAAATGAAATACTATTTTTTCCAGTTCTTCAAAGTATAATGTTGGTATTTTAATAGGGATTGCACTGGGTAGAATACACATTTTAACAATGTTCTTTCTTCCTAGCCAAGAGCATGGTATGTTCTTCCATTTGTTAATGTCGTCTCCTATTTATTTTCTTAGGGTTTCATTCTCTTTGAAGCTACTGTGAAGAGAATGGCTGTTATTGGCATATACAAAGGCTACTGATTTATGGACACTGATTTAATTTTGTCCTTGATTAGCTTCTCAGCTTGGCTGTTATTGGAAGATACAAAGGCTACTAATTTTATACCCTGAAACATTCCTGTATTTCCTAATCACTTCCAGGAATTTTGATGGTCGAGTCTCTGGGGTTTTCTAAGTATAAGATCACATCATCAGCAAGGAACAAGAGTTTGACCTCCTCTTCCCCCAACTTAGATGCCCTTTATATGTTTCTCTTGCCTAATTGCATTGTCTAGAGTGTCCAGCATTATGTTGAATAATAGTGGCGAGAGTGGACAACCTTGTCTGGTTCCAGTTGTAAGTGGGAAAGCTTTCAGTTTTACTCCGTTCAGTATGATGTTAGCTGTGTGTTTGTCATAGATGGTTTCAATCAGCTTAAAAAATGTGCTACTTATGCCTATTTTCTTACGTGCTCTTGTTATAGAAGGATGCTGAATTTTGTCAAATGCTTTTTCTGCATCTATTGAGAGGGTCATACGATCTTTGTTTTTGCTTCTATGAAATGGTGAATTACCTTTATGGATTTGTGTATGTTAAACCAACCTTGCAACATTGGGATGAAGCCTACTTGATAGTGGTGTGTAATTGTAATTTTTTTATAAGTAACTGCAATCTATTAGTTAAGATTGAACATGACTTTCTTTAATCTTGTAGCTAGTGGAGATACTGAAGGTGAGTTAAAAAAAAAACACTAAGTTTAAAGTTGAGTCTTTCCCCCTTTCCTTTCCTTTATGCTCTATACCAGTGGTCACTATTTTCTGTTTTCTTCTCTTCCTGCGTCTTGATAGGGCAGTGAC
This sequence comes from Loris lydekkerianus, assembly GCA_963574355.1. Classification (NCBI taxonomy): domain Eukaryota; kingdom Metazoa; phylum Chordata; class Mammalia; order Primates; family Lorisidae; genus Loris; species Loris lydekkerianus. Next base: position 5,845 of record CAUYPK010065717.1, on the reverse strand, counting down.
AGCAAAGAAGCTGCTAGCTTTCCTGTGGTGTTCTCAGAATTCAGGCCTTGCCATCTCCTGGTTTTAGATTCAATCTTGAGTGAAAATATTGGACATTTATGTACAATACTGTAGGAGATAGTATAGCCATGAAATACAAGGACTCTTGGTTAAACTGCAGGGATTTTAACTCTAATTCCTTCCCTCTCTTTTGGTTTCTTCACCTTTTAAATGGTCATAAGAATAACTACTGAATTCACATGATAGCTAGAAGAAAGAAATGCAATTTTGAAAGTAAAACACTTAGCAGTATCTGTCAAATGGCAAGTGCTCAAAAAAAAAAAAAAAAAAAATGTTGACTAATGTTGGAGGTACTCCCAGCCCCCAGTAACACAAGTTTAAAGGGGATTGTCCTGAGAAAAGAACACAGACACTTCCATCTCTGTTCAGTTCTCAATCCCAGGGTATTTTGATGCTTTTCTTTCCTGTTGAGGCTACAGTTTCCCATGGAAACCACTTATTACTCTTTTATTCTCTAATAAAAAAGTCCTGATGTATAGTGGAAAGGTAGAGTAAGTCCCATAAAACGTAACCTCTATAGGAGCCCGATTTGTCCACTAACTCATTCTGTTATTTGGAGTAAATCATTTTACCTCTCTAGGCTTTAGGTTGCTCATTTGGAAAAGGAACTGTAGAGTCACCAGATGATTTAAAATATGACCTGGTATTCATTCTAGCATTTCTAACAAGTGTACAAATTTGATAATTGATTTCATCTACTTTTGGGTCCACAATTTATGGGTGTAAGAACACTGCTGACTTGGTATTATTTTTTGCCAGCAAATTCTTTCTGCAGTTTGTAGCTGAACTGAAATTCTGCAAAACTGACACGCTCTTCTTCTTCTTTTAGTAGCTATAGTTGGTAAAAGTAAATGTGTCAGGGTCTATTTTGGTGCGCCCAGTCTTAGCACAATATAAATAGAACTTAGAGGGAAATGGTTCTGTGGGGGAGTAATAATATGCTATTTTTCAGTCATTTAGATTAGTGCCTGAACTTTATATCTGCTGATTGCTAGCACTATGACAGTAGACAGGTTATTTCACCTCTCTGAGGACACTCAGCACATAAACTGGCACAACAATGAACTAGCTAGCATTCCTTTGCTTTGCACTGTTCTAGTATCTAATACACTCAGTAAAGGTGATATGGCTGTACTATAAACATCTACTTTATTGTCTCCATACAACCAACTAAGTTTATATGTATTATTATATTACATTGTCCTACAAAGTAAGCATTTTCATTCATTACTTCATGGGAAATTTTTGTGCTGTTAAGCTCCCAAATGTATAGTAAATACTACTTGAAAAGACAATAGGTTATTGATTTTTATAACAAAATTTAGTCCACATAGAAACCTATTATTTATGAGCATTAGGAAGGAGTCAACAAAATCTCATTTTCTCTAACTTTCCACTAACTTCAAGCTCAGAAACCATATCATTAAAAGCAGTTTGGGTGGTCCATTTATAATAGGCCCATGTATTTCTCTTGTGAGCTTAAGTATTTGTATTTAATAAAATGCTGTCCCACTTCACATTTACCATTTATTTCCAAAATTTCAGGTACAATCATGAAAGTCTCAGTTCTGAAAAAAATCATAAGAATTGACATGTAATACTGGAAAGGTTTGATAAGTGGCACTTACGAGAGTCACTGTTCTGTGGCCTAAATTTCTAAGTATCTGTGAGCAGGCCCCAATCTATTTATTCCTATTGAAGTAGCTCCCATTCTTTGCCACTGTGAACACTTGGCTTCTGGGCTTTGCACAGACCCTACTTGGACAGGCCCCCCATTGCTGGAATCAGGTTTCCTTACTCACCGTTCATCTATTGCTATCCATTCTGTGCTTCAAGGTCCACTGCAAGCTCAGGATGAATGTTCACACATAAACTAGCATTTATTCTCTATGGATACGTGATAGGGTGTTTCTATTTCTGCTCAATCATTTATCACTTTACTTGTCAGTTTGTTTAAACATGTGTCACTCATCTGCACTTTTCCTACAAATCCCCGTGTCTTTGGATAGATACACTTATTCACATTTCTCAGTTCTTACAACAAGACTTTGCAACAATATGGAGGGAAAACATTGGTTAATGCAGGTAAGTACTATCACTACAACATTCTGATTATTAATGTTAATTCATTCTTTAAGTATATCAAACAATTATTTACATTATTTATTCCTGGTCTGCTTCCTTTCCCCTGGAGCACCTAACTATTCCAAACATTTAGTGCTTTCTTCAAGTTATCTATTCAGCTTTAACAAAGTATGTACATGTGAAAGTTTGTACATATACACATATGTACATACGCTACACTAACGCTTGCTTAACACTGTGAACTATTTTGTAGCTTGCTTTTTCATTTCAAAATTTATCATGAACATTTTCACATGTCTGCTGACTCAGTCACATGGGTATTTTTATGGGGGGTTTAATATTCTATTGTTTAAGAATACCACACCTTATTTAAGTAGTCCTCAACTTTGAACAAGCAGATTGGTTTTTTGCCTTTGATTTCTATTTTTCCTTATTACAATTATCATTGTGATAAACATCCATGTAGAATTTGTGCATAATTCTAATTGTGTCTTTGGTATAATAGAATAACATTTTCTGGTTTAAATAGTATGCAAGTGCTAAATCTTTTGGTAAATAGTACTAAATTATTTTTCCAGGGAGCTTTTGCCTAACTATTCTCAGTATTCTCTGATTTTTTTTTTTTTTTCACTAATACTATATGTAATGCTTTTAGTTTTCTTTATTTGGGTGTATTTATTTGATTACAAGAGAGGTTGAACAATCTTGTATACACTTACTCAACATGTGACACTTCCTCTCTTGTGAATAGACTATTCATGTCATTTTCACCCATGGCTGCATGGCAAGTCTCTGCTTTCCAGATGAGAACATCAAATGTAGACTATACAAATAAAAATAGAAACATTGAAATGTTATACTTTCTGTTGTTAAAATGCTCTTTCTCAGTGGAACAGCTGAGGTTGGTTAAACACCCTCCATGTAAATCAACTCTCAGTTACCCTTATAAATTCAGCATGTTTTTTTCCAGTGAATTGAAGGAAAATCTTCTCTTAACCCAAATGCTTCCTTCTCTCAAACACTAAAGTGATAAAGCATTTGGAAAACTATTCTCTGTACCTTAAATGACAATCCATGTGCTTCGAGTTCTTGTGTTTTCTTAAAGTGTTTGACTTTTTGGATGAATTCCTCCCAGAACAATTGAACCAACTTGAATGGTTCCTTCTTCTAATAGAAGTGTTTTCTGGGAGTTGTTGTGAAAAATATTTTTGTTCATGCATGCTGCAAGATGGCAAGCCTTGTCATATTTTATTGCTCATGACAGATTCTATCTGCCTTGAAATCAACTCACCACTAGCTAGGAGGAAGCTCTATTTTTGTTGTGTTTTGTGGATATTCTTTCTCAACATGCCATTGTCACTCACCATCATTACCGCTACTGCTACACAGATAAAACCTAGGTATTTCCTTAAATCTATGCGTTTCTACTGGTTTCAAATTTTGTGGGAAAAATTTTCTTGTTTTCGATGGCCACCCATTGAGTTCCATCATTCAGTTCCAAAGCCAACGTTAGTATGCTCCACATGAGCTTATCATTGAGGACAACTCCACTGATTTCATGTTATTGTGGGATGGGGTATTATCATCAAAGGGTACTCCTCCTTTCAAAGTCCTAATGATTCTCTCAAAGTCTTGATATTCTAGGGGTTTCTAGATGAAATTGTGGTTCCTGATGCCACAGCTCTCCTTCCCCTGTCACAGGGAGACTGCACAGACAGCCTGCTACCGCTGGCTGCTTCTCCCAGCATTCATTTTCTTCCTATTAGGAATTATCCTGTCTGTAAAGCTGTAAAAATCACATATAGGCTTTCTTTCCAAGGGAACAGGAGTGGAGACATAAGAAAATCTTAGTTTTCTGATTTCCCATTTTAACCCACTCAGTGAGAAGAAGCCAGTTGGCTCTTCAACATTTTGCTTAGAAAATTCGTTAGCAAGATCTTGAGTTCATTAGGAATATTTCCTACTTGTATATGACTGCCAATGTTAGCATTAACAACTTTCCCCCCAATTTCTATCAGCTTTGAGTAATATTTTTCTTGCCTTTATTTAAGCCTAACAACAATCTCCTCTTCCATCTAAGGATCTTAGTTTCCCACAAACACTCTGCTCAAGGCCCTTTGAGCTTCAGCTCACCATTCAGTTCCAAACCCAATATCACATATTTTAGGTATGTGTTTTGAAGCACCATACTTCCAGGTATCAAAAACTGGTCCAGTTATCTATTTCTGTGCCACAGACCACCTCAAAGTTTAGTGATATAAAATAGCAATCATCAATTAGTTTGTTAATAAACCTGTAATTTAGATAGGGTTCAATAAGGACAACACGTCTCTGCTTTATGCAGAATCAGCTGGTGTCATTTGACTGAAGATAGAAGCTTCATTCTGGTGACTCACAAATGTGGCTAGAAAATTGATGCTGACTTTCACTTTCTCTCAAAGAGGTCCTCTCCTTGGGGATGCTTGCACTTCCTCACAGCATGTAGCTTAGCTCCAAGAGGAAACATCTCAATAAATGGTAAATGGAAGTTTCTAGTGTCTTAAAGTTTGAGCCTGGAAAGTGACATTAGGTCGCTTAAGTTGTGTGTTATTTGTCAATCAGACCACATATGGAAGGGAAGAAGGGCATGATTCTTACCTCTCAATGAGAAGAGCAGTATATAATTGTGGGACTAAACTTTAAAACCCTCCAGATATCAATGGCAGCCATTTTACCTTTCTAGTTAACGCATCCTGTTCTATGTATCATGAGAAGTAGAGCAGGGAGGACAAGGCTAGAAATGTCACTACATTCTGACTGCCTCACAAAGAGGAGGTTATGTAGTACCAGATGTCTTCTCTGTTTTATCACAGGTGAAGCACCAATGGTTTTAATCTCAAGAGGCAGGAATTGGAGGAAGAAGAATATTTCTTCTAAGAGATGTTCAAAAGGTCCAAATGCTCACAACTAGTGTGTGCCTCCTGCATGAACAGGAACCAGAACAGTAGGTAGATACTCACATTTCAAACAGATCATACAGAACAGAATGCTGAGATTCAACAGGGAAGAAGAGGGTTCACAGCAACTTGCCCAGCATGGACACAGGGAAACTGTAAGAGAGAAGGTCCCAGAGGTCCACACTCTGAGACAAGATTTCATAATCTTGTCTACTAGAGAATCTACTGATCCATGAAGGTCTTAGATATAACATGGGGAGCTACTTGGAGATTGTAGAGAGACACCGCTAAAGAAAGGGAGTGGTACTGGCACAAAAGCAGAGAAATAGTTGTCTGGAACAGAATCGAGAACCAAGAGATGGATCCAGCTACTTACCGTTATTTGATCTTTGACAAGCCAATTAAAAACATTCAGTGGGGAAAAGATTCCCTGTTCAACAAATGGTGCTGGGTAAACTGGTTTGCAACCTGTAGAAGATTGAAACTGGACACACACCTCTCACCATTAACTAAGATAGACTCTCACTGGATAAAAGATTTAAACCTAAGACATGAAACTATAAAAATACTTGAAGAAAGTGCAGGGAAAACTCTGAAAGGAATCGGCATGGGTGAACGTTTTATGAGGAGGACTCCCCAGGCAATTGAAGCAGTATCAAAAATACACTACTGGGACCTGATCAAGCTAAAAAGCTTCTGCACAGCCAAGAACATAGTGAGTAAAGCAAGCAGACAGCCCTCAGAATGGGAGAAAATATTTGCAG
>CAUYPK010065715.1:0-14322 GCA_963574355.1 Loris lydekkerianus | reverse complement strand
AGAATACAAATGTCTACATACAATAACTAAGAAAATGCCATGAAGGCTACATTGAACAGTTTGATGAGAATATTACAGATTGTATATGAAACCAGCACATTGTACCCCTTGATTGCACTAATGTACACAGCTATGATTTAACAATAAGAAAAAAAAGTACAGAAAAGGCTGGGCGTGGTGGCTCATGCCTATAGTTCCAGTGCTGTGGGAGGCCAAGGCGGGTGGATTGCCTGAGCTCAGAGGCTCGAGACCAGTATGAGCAGGAGTGAGCCAGAGTGAAACCCCATCTCTAGTAACACCAAAAACAGCCAGACATTGTGGCAGGCGTCTGTTATCCCAGCTACTGGGGAGGCAAAGGGAAAGAGAATCACCAAAGGAAGAACAGTAAAAAAAACAAAACAAAACAAAACAAAAAACTTCAAATGAAGAAGAATGAACAAGCAAGCTGAAATTAAAAAGTAAAATAAAAAGTACAGGGCAGCGCCTGTGGCTCAAAGGAGTAGGACGCTGACCCCATATGCCAGAGGTGGTGGGTTCAAACCCAGCCCCGGCCAAAAACTGAAAAAATAAAAATAAAAAAAATAAAAAATAAGCTTTTCAGAAAAAGCTTTATAAATAAAAAAAAAAGCTTTTCAAGCTTTTCAGAAAGAGCAGAGGAGAAAAAGGAAGGGAAAAAATACATTCCCCTAAGATCTGCAAACACTGTCATTTATTCAGCTGGAACTTTAGACCATGCTCCAAAGTCCTCCTATCAGTGATTTGAGACATTTGCTTCTATATTCCTAACAAGATCAAAAGATCTAGCACTGGCCAAGCAAGGTGGCTCCCGCTGCATAATCACTCTGAGAGGCCAAGGCAAGAGGATTGATTGAGGTAAGAAGTTCAAGACCAGCCTGAGCAAGAGCAAAAACCACCCCCACTTCCCTAGTCCTGTCTCTATAAAAAAATAGAAAAATTAGCCAGGTGTGGTGGACACTCCTGTAGTCCCAGCTACATGAAGCAGATGAATCACTTGATCCCAGGGGTGTGAGGTTGCTATTACCTCAGCTAAGACCATGACTCTAGCCAGGGCAAAAGAACAAGGCTCTGTCTCAGATAGAAAGGTCTGGTGCTTAGCATATCAGGGCTTAGCACAGATCTAGATTTGCTAGGCCACTGAAAAAGTGATGCAACACTGAAGACTTATTTTTTAATTCTACTAAACTGAGATAATTAGCCCCAAATAACTAAGCATTCATTTCAAATCTTAAAAGGATTACTGACCTCTACTAGGATTCCCCTCAAGAACGAGCCACAAAAGAATAACCTCATCTTTTTTTTTTTTTTTGAGACAGAGTTTCACTTTGTCACTCTGGGTAGAGTGCTATGGAGTCATAGCTCACAACAACCTCAAACTCTTGAGCTTAAGTGATCCTCCTGCCTCAGCCTCCCAAGTAGCTGGGACTACAGACATCGGTCACAACACCCAGCTATATTTTGGAGACAAAATCTCGCTCTTGCTCTGAGCTGGTCTCGAACTCCCAAGCTCAGGCGATCCATTTGCCTTGGCCTTCTAGAGGGCTAGGATTACAGGTGTGAGTCACCTCACCTGGTCTAGAATAACTTTATCATTGATCACCATGTGGCTCTGAGATTAGATTCCATCTCATTGACATTTAATATTTGTTTCACACAAAGGCGGCGCCTGTAGCTCAGTGGATAGGGTGCTGGCTACATGCACTGGGAATGATGGGTTCAAACCCAGCCTGGGCCTGCTAAAACAAACAAAATATCCAGGTGGTTGTGGCAGGTGCCTGTAGTCCCAGCTACTTGGGAGGCTGAGGCAAGAGAATCCCTAGAGCCCAAGAGTTTGAGGTTGTTGTAAGCTACGACACCACGGCACTCTACTGAGGGCAACAAAGTAAGACTCTGTCTCAATAAAAATAAATAAATGAAGGACGGCGCCTGTGGCTCAAAGGAGTAGGGTGCCAGCCCCATATGCTGAAGGTGGTGGGTTCAAACCCAGCCCCAGCCAAAAACAAATAAAAAATAAATAAATAAATGAATAAATAATAGCCAAGCATGGTTCTTTGCACATATCTAGCAGGCTTTTAATGAACATTCATTAGACAAAAGAAGAAATAGAACTATAACTATTTGGAGACTTGCATCCCCATTGGATAAAAGAGTGATTTTTTTTTTGAGGCTAGAAGATAGGTAGAAGATAGTTTGTTAAACTCAAAAGATACAAAAGGAATGGTTTCAGAAACACAATGACACTAGGAAAGTGTATTCCTTTGTCCCTCTACCCACAAATATTTAATGAGCACCTGTTTACCAGCCCCTGTTCCAGATAGCAGAGACACAACAAAAGAAACAGAGGAACTCCCCTATCTTCATGGAATTTATATTAAAGCAAAGGAATTAAAAGCATAGGCTATGGGGTCCAGTTTTTAAATCCAGCCCCGTTAGCCCACCTCACTAGAGGAGGTGTTAATACCAAGGTCATTTACTGCTAAGCTTGCTCACGTTGAAAATGGAGATAATAGTACCTATCTTAACAGTATTATGAGGATTAAAGGAGACTCCACATAAAGCAATTAGAGTACCTGGCACCTAGTACATTTTTAATAAATTATGTACTCTAATCACTGCCACACCCAAATTTGTCCCATCATGTACCTGTTTGTTTCTCCCAGAACCCTTATGTCACCTGGCAATTATCTTGCCTGCTTTTTTATTACCTGACTCTTGCACTCCTCCCAAATGTTCAACATTAACCAGATGGCAAAGTTCACTAGACAGAGGAAACTCCACATAATCGCTCTAGATGAAGTCTCTTACTGTTCATTAAACAGTAGAAATCTCTCTTTTACTAGAGAGAAAAGAAGAAATGAAGGGTGCTACATCTAATAATGACCACATTCAACCAAAGCAGGATTCCAGGCCTAGAGTCCTCAGTGAGCTGTAACCAGGCGGGGAGTGGGAAAATGAAGACCTGGAGACCTTTGGAGATGGTGAGAGAAGGGAGACCATGTCTTTCCACTTCATAATAATTAAGGCTCTCCTGCCGCTCCAAGTGTCAGGAGTGTCAGCCAGACATGTATGGGGCTTTACAACCTCTCAGCTGAGAACCGCCACCCCACGGAGGAAAAGTGTGCATTCTTGTTTCTTACCCATTGCTTAGGCCCCCCGAGCCCAAGGGGAGTTTATAAGTGGCCTCGAGGCCAGAACAGGCCTCAAGCCCTCAGTTCCCTGGTCCCTCATTTGTGTGAGATCAGGCTCCATGTACCAAGTACAAAAACATAGTGAATTTTATTTAGTGGTTAATAACTAAAATTAAACAAACATGCCAGGCACAGTGGCTTCACACCTGTAATGGTCATGCTTTGGGAGGTTGACGTGGGAGGACTACTTGGGAGGTGTTTGAGACAAGCCTGAGCAACATGATGAGATTTTGTCTCTGCAAAAGAATTTTTAAAAAATTAGGCAGGCATGGTGGTGCACGCCTATAGTTCCAAGTACTCAGGAGACTGAAGCAGGAGATTTACTTGAGTCCAGGAGTTTGAGGTTACAGTGAGCTATAATCATGTCATTGTACTTGAGCCCAGGTAGCAGAGTAAGACCTTGCCTCTAAAAAATAAAAATTAATTTAATTAAATGAACAAAATGAGAATGTAACATTAGCTGGCATTTAGTACATGCTTATAATGTGCCTGGCACATTGTAAGTATGAACTCACTCACTCCACCCAATTAGCCTATGAGGTAGGTCCTGTTATTATTAACTCACTTTATCAAAGAGAAAATAAGCCTTTAAAAAGGCTAGGAAAGTTGCTCCAGGTCACAATCTAGAACCTGGCAGAGTCATGATTCAAACCACACAGTCTTATTCCAGGGCTCAACTCTCCCCACACTCCTATAATGCAGAAAAATACAAACATGCATCCAGGTCCTGCCTGCAAGGTGCCCACAGCACAGCAAGGAAAGCAAGCACAGACACTGGGGTCTAGCTACACAAATCTTAGTTGTTCAGTTCACATCACGACATAGCTTTTTAGGATTCACTTAAACAACAGATATAAGTACAACTTGCACAGCTGAGAATGTTCCTGCTGATGAAAAAACTACTACACAAGGGAAGAGGACAATTACATAACTCTCTTAAAAGTGGAAGTGACTCATTAAAAAAATACTTTCTCATTCTTACATGGGTACTAATGGCTAAAAGGAAAGGATGTGTGTCTATAGCTGAGGAAACAGCATTCATCACATCTAACCAATAGCAGGACATGAGAAAACAGAATCATATCTGAAATCCTGGGAAATTCAGTTTCATATTTGCTAGCATGAGACTCTCTTCTCAAAATTCCCCATGATAACATTCTAAGTAAGCCTAAAGGTAGTTCTGACTCATCCTAAGAGAATGTTAAGAAGCTGCAAAACTGAAAATAGAACGATGGGTCCTCTCAAGGAAGAGGTAAATAATTAAACAGAATATCATTCCACTGATGTGGGCTCCTTTCATTGTCTTCTAATGCATTACCAGTGATTCAGTTTGAGTCAGGCATCCTATAACAACTGAACAAAGGAATCGATTCAGATCCAAACGGTGGTCACACAGAGGAGGAACAAACTCAGGTCAGCACCCACAGGAAAGGGCAGCAGAACTAAGTGACACATAGCTAGGACAATGGCCGAGGCCTCTCTATATGAACACGCATTTATCATATTTTTACCTTTCCCCAGGAAAGCTTCTGCAGTCTATCTAAGGTGAAATGATGGGGCATCTGATAGCATCTGAACCCAAATTGCCTTCCTTATTATAACTGTCCCTCTAGACTCCTCCCCATCAGAACATTCGAGACAAAAAGGCAAATTAAAACTCATCAACTTTCAGAGACAATGCTATATGTTCCCTAGATCCATTTCATTTTCCTCCCAACACATGACCAGACTAATTCCTCCATGTCCACTACATTTAGGTGGCGTCATAGGACTGAGTTCTGACACATGGAATTGGGGGCTAGAAATGGTGCATATCACTTTCAGGCCCGGTCCTAAAATCTCCTCTGAGATCCTCCCTACACTCTCTCTCCCCTCATCCACCAGCCAAAGGCAGAGGACCCTGCAGAAAACTCCAAGACCTCAGAAGATGATGGAGCCACTGAATGACCATAGGAAACAAAGCTCCCCGGTCCAATCTACACTAGAATGTAACATGAGTGAGAAAAAAGACATCCACCATGTTGAACCACAGGTTCTCGTGGTGGTTGTTACAGCAGCTAGTATTGATCGTGCTAATGAATACCACTTGCTTGTGCCATGATCACACTGTAGGGTACCAGTTAATTTGAAGCTTCCACACCTACCTGCATTATTGCCAATGCAATCAATTATCAGGCAGACTCCTAGGGGCTTGCTCTGCATCCTGTATCTCTCTTCAGGTATGTGCTACAGAGGAAGACAGGGACTGTTAAAGACTGCAGATACTGGTCTTCCTATAAGGCCCATCCACACTATCTCTACTTTTGGATTTCCTTAAGCATCCCTTGGGCAGGTGAGTCACTTAATAGACAGCCTGAAGTTTCCCCTCACAGCTGACATTTGCCGTTAACATCAAGTTTTTCCTCTATTAAGGTAATGTGCTTCAGACAAGTTAATTCAGTTCTAATTTAATTTTAATGAAAACTGCAACCCCTTTACCCATGTCTTAACTTAGCAGAATAAAGAGAATTTGACACTGCTAGAAAAGATGGGTCACACATCTCCACAGTAACCTCAGGCTATACAAGTGATATCTTTCCAAACCAGTACAAAAAGAGGCCTTCTACTGCCTCTTCTTACATGGAAGAGGTATCAGCCTAACAAAAAGCCAGCACAAGGCAAGGTTACATATTTGGCAGTCACTCAGCTGAGATGACGGGGCGAAGTAACCCTGCATTCCAAAGTTCACTAATGGAATCTACATTAACACCGTTCTCTTTGCTACATGCAGGGTTCCCTCTTAAATGAGTCTCAGGAGAACAACACTTGGCATCCCATTGTCAGAATTTTTTTTGTTTTTTTTTTTGAGACAAGAGTCTCAGTATGTCACCCTGGGTAGAGTGCCATGGCATCACAGTTCACAGCAACCTCCAACTCTTGGGCTTAAGACACAATTCTCTTGCCTCAGCCTCCCAAGTAGCTGGGACTACAGGCGCCTGACACAACGCCCGGCTATTTTTTGGTTGTAGTTGTCATTGTTGTTTGGCAGACTCAGGCTGGATTTGAACCCATCAGCTCCGGTGTATGTGGCTGGTGCCCTAGCCACTGAGCTACAGGTGCTGAGCCTATCAGAAAGAATTCTTTTTTTTTCCTTTTTTTTTGCGATAGAGTCTCACTTTATTGCCCTCAGCAGAGTGCCATGGCGTCACACAGCTCACAGCAACCTTCAACTCCTGGGCTTAGGCAATTCTCTTGCCTCAGTGTCCTGAGTAGCTGGGACTACAGGCGCCTTTCATGACGCCTCGCTATTTTTTTGTTGCAGTTTGGCTGGGGCTGGGTTCAAACCCGCCACCCTCAGTATATGGGGCTGGTGCCCTACCCACTGAGCCACAGACGCTACCCCAGAAAGAATTCTTAATGAACAGATTTTCTTTCTTTTTTTTTTTTTTTTTGAGACAGAGTCTTACTTTGTCGCCCCTGGTAGAGTGCAATAGCATCATAGCTCACAGTAACCTCAAACTGTAGGACTCAAGCGATTCTCTTGCCTCAGCCTCCTGAGTAGCTGGCACCCACCACAATGCCCAGTGTTTTTTTTTTTTTAAAGAGACGGGGGTCTCACTCTTGCTCAGGCTGGTCTCGAACCTGTGAGCTCAGGGCAATCCACCTGCCTCAGCCTCCCAGAGTGCTGGGATTACAGGCGTGAGCCTGGACAGGCTGGACAGATAGTTTTAAAAAGAGATCAGTGTTCTCCATAGGTACTATACATACAAAGCAATACCAAATCAGATCATTTTATTCTGTACCTGAGGCAAAAAAGCTCTTGATTCCTGAATGGATGTCTTCACTGGTTCCCCTGGGGAATGAGAGAGAAAAATCATTTATAATGCTGAAGGAGAAGTAAGCCCACCGCCATGCTGGCTGAGTTTCTTTATAACACAACTATTCTTTTCCTCTGCTTTCTTCAACTGTCTCTTGTCTCTCCAGCTATACTTAGACCCAGGGTTCCAACCTGGCACTGAAAAACCTGATAAGAAAGCACAGTCCCTGTGCTACGTGGGGGCTATGCAGAAAAGCTGTTTAAATAGCAAGTAAAAGAAAGCTCCCTACTATCCCTTTCTCAACGAGGACCAGGTGGCTGGTGGGTTTTTTAACTCAGTGGGGAGAATCTATTATTAATAACCTTCTCACCTAACAATACTGATAGCATATTTATGTGTGTTGAAATTGTTGTTAACACCTAAAGGGAATAATCTTTGAAAGGGAAAGCTTACGTGTATGTGTGTTTGCTAGTTATAGAACAGATGGCCAGGTTTTTATAGTCCAGTGACTATAGTCCAGCTGAGAGATCATAAAATAAAATGTCAATGTCAAGGATAGGGGACAGTGAGCCTGGCAAACACAGATGAGTCAATAGTAAATTTTGTTAGCTAAATATGACTTGATTAGCCCAGGGAGGTGGAAGAACCACCAGGGCTTTTTTGTTTTGTTTTTTTAGAAATAACAAACACTTTGTCAACCTTGGTAGGGTGCCGTGGTGTCACAGCTCACAGCAACCTCCAGCTCTTGGGCTTAAGCAATTCTCTTGCCTCAGCCTCCCAAGTAGATGGGACCACAGACGGAACCACCAGTTTTGAAGCCATAAAAGGGCTGGTTCAAATCCTAGCACTAACACAGATGAGCTCTGAGATCTTGAGCTCAGCTACTTAGGAGGCCGAGAAGTTACTTTCTAGAGTCTCAGAAGTTTATGAATCACTAAACTAAGTACAGTAGTTCCTCCTAATCCACGAGGATATGTTCCAAGACTCCCAGTAGATGCATGAAACCACAGCCAGTACCAAACCATATACATACAGTATATATAACACGTTTTATACATGCATTCTTTTTTTTTTTTGAGACAGAGTCTCACTTCGTTGCCTTCAGTAGAGTACCATAGCATCACAACTCACAACCACCTCTAGCTTTTGGGCTTAGGCGATTCTCTTGCCTCAGCCTCCAGAGTAGCTGGGACTATAGGCGCCCACCATAACACTTGGCTATTTTTTTGTTGCAGTTTGGCTGGGGCCAGGTTTGAACCGGCCACCCTTGATATATGGGTCTGGTGCCCTACTCACTGAGCTACAGGCACCACCCTATATATGCATTCTTGTAATAAAGTTTAATTTATAAGTTAGGTAAAATAAGAGATTAAAAGCTAATAATAAAATAGAACACTTATAACAAAATGCTATAATAAAATTTATGTGAATGTGCTCTCTCTCAACATCCTATTGTACTGTATTACGTGTATTCTGGCCACAGTTAACTGTGGGTAAAGAAAATCTGCAGAAGGCAAAACTCTGGATTAGATAAGTTGTATACTAATGTAGACCTTACCAGATTGTTGCAAAATGAGAAATAATGGGGTAGTGCCTATAACTCAATGGGCAGGGCAATGGCCACATACAGCGGGGCTGGCGGGTTCAAACTCAGCCCGGGCCTGCTAAAACAATGACAACTGCAGCAACAACAAAAAAATAGCCGGGTATTGTAGCGGGTGCCTGTGGTCCCAGCTACTTAGGAGGCCGAGACGAGAGAACTGCTTAAGCCCAAGACTCTAAGGTTGCTGTGAACTGTGACGCCACAGCCCTCTATTGAGGGTGACAGCTTGAGACTGTCTCAAAAAAAAAAAAAAAAAAAAAGAGAAGTAATGTCTAAGACAGGCAAAAAAAAAAAAAAAGCTAATATTGGTAAGGTTTGAAGGAAATGAGCACTTTCAAATGTTAACGTGGTCTAAGTTGAAATGGCCTTTTATTATTATTATTTTGATAGCATCTTACTCTGTTGCCCAGGCTAGAGTGTGGTGGCATCAGCCTAGCTCAACGCAACCTCAAACACCTAGGCTCAAGTGAACTTCCTTTCTTAGACTTTCAAGTAGCTGGGCTACAGGCACCTGCCACCACACCTGGCTCATTTTTCTATTTTTAGTAGATAGGGTGTCATTCTTGCTCAGGATGGTCTCAAACTCCTGAGTTCAACGCATCCTCCTGCCTCAGCCTCCTAGAGTGTTGGGATTACAAGCATGAGCCACCATGCCCAGCCTTTTTAAAAGACAACTGGCAATATTCTTCATTCTGCTTCTAGAGATTTATCCTAAGGAATAATAGAGAATGAGTGCAAAAATGTATGTCAAAGATATCTACAAAATGTCTATTTATAATGGCCCCAAACTAGAAACAGCCTCACTAGCTATTGGTTTAATATGGTTCATTTTCATGGCTGGAATAAAGTTTAACATGGCCTAGTTATAGCTCCATTTCGGGTATAAATGTCACATCTCTTAAAAATATAGCCAAGAGGACAAAGCTGATGGAGTAAGATGGTGTTCAAACTTAAATAAATTAATGCCAGTGAATACATTTTAAGATCTTAGCTCCTTTTTATTTTGAGAGTTTACTTAGAAGAATACATAGATAAAGGAAATGGCCATTTTATACTTGAATTAATAAGCATTTATAAATAATGGAAAATAAGGAAAAATTGATCTTACTTTGAGTGCCAAGTTGTTCCACAGATCTCTGTTCTTTATTTCTCCCATTCTGGAGCTTTAAATATAAAAAATAAGGTCACACTCCCTGTTAGTCTTTTCAGAGGTACACTATCTATCACACCTCTTTAAATATCTCAATAAGATTCTTACCCAGGAAAAAAATTAAAACATCACCTTCACATTTAAGTTATCTAAAAACAATAGCAATAGCTGTTAACTCCATAAATCCCACATTATATCGCCAAAGAATAAGGCAATTCTTCTTTTAAGAAGTGAAAAATACAAGCAAAATATAAATATGCTAAACTAGCAAATTAGAATGTTTCAAAACAGCTCAGTAAAACCAGATGTTATAGTATGGGACAGTAGCTATAATAGCTCCAAGTTAGAACAAGCTGTTAGAACACGAGCTGGACATTCAATTTTTAATATAGGGGTAAAGTACAGCATGATTAAGAGTAGGAGTTCTAAGCCAGACAAACCTGGCTATGAATTCTCTTGCAGCTTCCTAACTCTATAACCTCACGCAAGTTAAATAACCTTTCTCTATTTACTCACCTGAAAACAGTTTAAAAATAGTACCTACCTTATAGATTTTTCTTTTTGAGAGAGAGTCTCATTATGTCACCCTCAGTAGAGTGCTATGACATCAAAGCTCACAGCAACCTCAAACGCTTGGACTCAAGCTATTCTCTTGCCTCAGCCTCCCAAGTAGCTGGGACTACAGGCACCCACCACAACAACCAGCTATTTCCTTGTTACAGTTGTCATTGTTGTCTTAGCAGGCCCAGGCCGGGTTCGAACCTGCTAGCCCCAGTGTATGTGGCTGGCACCCTAACCACAGAGCACAGGCGCCTAAGCCCCTTATAGATTTTTTTATGAAGATAAAATGTACGCGAAGCACTCAGTACAGTGCTGTGCACACGGACAAATGTAATAAATGTCCATTTATTGCTTTGCTATAATTGCCTAGCTACACATAAGACACAATTGGCTCTGGTTCTTGATAATCAAGAATTTTTTTTTTTTTTTAAAGAGACAGAGTCCCACTTTGTCGCCCTCAGTGGAGTGCAGTAGCATCACAGCTCACAGCAACCTCCAGCTCATGGGCTTAGGTGATTCTCTTGCCTCAGTCTCCCTAGTAGCTGGGACTACAGGGGCCCGCCACAATGCCTGGCTATTTTTTTTGTTGCAGTTTGGCCAGAGCTGGGTTCGAACTCGCCACCCTCAGTATATAGGGCCAGCACTACTCACTGAGCCACAGGTGCCGCTCGATAATCAAGAATTTTTTATAAAATACTTCTGAGGGCTACAAGCGAGATTAATCAGAGAATGAAAGTTTGAACCGACCCTTTCTCTTCTCAGATGACAGGTCCTGTATAAGGTACACATACTGTCAACCATCTGATACGCTCAGCTTTCAAATGACAGTTCTCTTCTGAAGCTATTCCTAGCCAAAAGAGAGAAGTACACTATCCGTTAAACTGTGTCTATAGCTAAGCCTGTGTGCCTGAATTAAAGAAAAACATAAGTTGCTTTTTTCACTAATAACGAGTGACTCAGCCAGAAGCTAATGGCAGCAGATAAAAATTGGTCCTCCACATGGACATGTATTGACTTTTATATACTATTAAAGAGATAACTTCAAATCAAAGCTGGATTTTAAAAGCATTATATTGCAGTCACACAACTTTTTTACTCTATAATGTCATGGTATCCTGTATTATTTAATGCCACTGTAATTTTTTAAAAACTCTTCATGATGTATTTCTCAGAAGCCATTGGAATGTCTTAAGCATTTCTGTAGCCTGTATGAGTTATTACCTAGGTATTTGGCTCATAAATCCTGTGAGAAAGTCACTGAATTCACATGTCCTAGTGCCTACTAATAATGAATGAATGAATAATCTAAGTCACACATTAAATACAGCAAATTTAAGAAAATTGATAATACATATCATATGGCTTCCCAGCAGGCTATTTAGCAACAAATATGCTTACCTTCATTTAAAAAACAGAAACATAAAAATAGAAATAAGTTTTTAAGTAAGAATGACAGTATTAGACAATAGCAGAGAAAGCTCAGAAAGTCTGGATTTGAATCCTATATCTTCTTTGTCTCATGATTTATTACATAGACTCAGAAGAACAAAAGCAAACATATTTGGTTCTTGGCTGGGTGCAGTGGCTCACGCCTGTAATCCTAGCTCTCTAGGAGGCTGATGCAGGGGTATTGCCTGAGCGCATAGGTTTCAGACCAGTCTGAGTAAGAGGGAGACCCCAATCTCTAAAAATAGCCGAGCACTGTGGCAGAGGCCTGTAGTCCCAGCTACTGGGGAGGCTGAGGCAAGAGAATTGCTTGAACCCAAGAATTTGAGGTTGCTATGAGCTATGATGGCACAGCACTCTTCTGTCTCAGAAAAAAACAACACATTTGGTGCATTAAAAAATGAAAGACACGTCCAAGCTGTGAGATGAGTAACAAATAGTTTATTAGGTATGTCACAATATAGTGGAAGAACTATGGACCTCAAACTCTTGGGCCTGAGAAATCCTCTTGCTTCAGCCTCCCAGTAGCTGGGACTACAGGCATGTTCCACTGTGCCAGGCTAGTTTTTTCTATTTTTAGTAGAGATGGGGGGAGGTCCTTGCTCTTGCTCAGACTGGTCTCAAACTCCTGAGTCCAAGCAATTCACTTGCCTTGACCTCCCAGATTGCAAGGATTATAGGTGTGATCTCGCATAGCCTTTCATTACATACTTTCAAAAGTATTTATAATTTAACCATAAAATTGTACTTACCTATCTTTATATGGAGACAAGATTAAGATTATACCAAGATTTAACTTCTCAAGATAAAAGATTAACCAAAGAAGGATTCTGATGATACCTTGTACTACCTACTACTAACAAAATACCCATTAAGTGATGTAACTATGTGATAGGTATGTTCATGAAGAAACAACAAAAAACAAATAAAAACCAAAAAAACAAACAAACACAAAAAACAAAAACAAAAAAACCTTCCTAACAAAACTGATGCTATTAAGAAAAGGGGGGGGGGACTTTTCATTTTATCACTAAATAACAAAAACATTTTTTGCTGAAATCATTAAAATTTGCTCAGTAAAAAAGCAAACACACAAAGAAGTAAGTACAAGGATATTTATTTTGAAATATTACTTGTAGTTAACAAAAGACTGGAAACGATACAAATGTACATTAACCAGAAAGGGCTAAATACGTTATGATACAGTTGGAAAAGTAAACCATATATGATCTTTCAAAATAGTGATTAATTAGAAGCAGCTCCTTATTAGTCACATGGGACAACTTTTCAGATGAGGACTTTTCAGTTGTATACAATGTGCTATCATTTGTACAAGAGAAAAAGACAAAAATAAAATGTCACATGTGCCTCTCTAGATGGATACCGAAGGAACTGGTTAATAACAGCTGCTTCTGAGGAAATGAACTGGGGAGTTAGTATTACAGGGGTTGGAAATGTACTTTGAAAGTCAGTTTTTACATTTTGAATTTGTTGTCCACAAGCATATCCTATCTATTTTCATTTTAAAAACAGAACAGTCAAAAATATCCCCAGCTGTATACATACACACATATGGAAAACAGCAGATAAGGAAACACACCAAAAGTGGTGTATTTTGGGGTAGCGGGATATTGGTGATTTATTTTCCTCCTTTTTTGTTTCTTTGTACTCCCTCCCAATAGACAATTTATTAGCTTTGTAAACATAAAAAGTTATACATGTTAAAATACATATATATTTATATCATAATTTTTTCAGATATTGAAGGACAGGCTGTGAGAATAAGTATATATAATATATATCCTTGTTTGTTTTTTCTTTTTTTTTTTTTCTTCCCCCCCCCCTTGTTTGTTTTTTTTACAGGCACGGAGCCAGTAAGTATATATATATTTTTTAATTTCATTATTAAATCATAGCTATGTACATTAATGTGATCATGGGGCACCATACACGGTTTTATAGACCATTGACATATTTTCATCACACTGGTTAACACAGCCTTCCATTTTCTTAGTTATTGTGTTAAGACATTTATATTCTACATTTAGTAAGTTTCACATGTACCCTTGTAAGATGCACCTAGGTGTAATCCCACCAATCACCCTCCCTCTGCTCATCCTCCCCCTTCCCTCCCCGCCCGCTCTCTCTTCCCCCTAGTCGTTGGGTATAACTGGGTTATAGCTTTCATATGAAAGCCATAAATTAGTTTCATAGTAGGGCTGAGTACATTGGATAATTTTTCCTCCATTCTTGAGAGACTTTACTAAGAAGAATATGTTCCAGCTCCATCCATGTAAACATGAAAGAGGTGAAGTCTCCATCTTTCTTTAAGGCTGCATAATATTCCATGGTGTACATATACCACAACTTATTAATCTTTGGCACTACTGTGAATGGAATAGAGCCCTTAACTGTTTTTTCAGCTTGACTATTGTTGGTATATATAAAGGCTACCAATTAATGAATGTTGATCAATAAGTATATTTTTATTAATGCTCAGAAGCCATTTCATGCTGGGATTTCACACATTTGCTCCAGACTCACCCTGAAGCTATAGGA